>JAODAL010054004.1:0-24907 GCA_025379985.1 Phyllomedusa bahiana | reverse complement strand
GATTCAAAATTAAGAGATCAGGCCTTTGGGGAGGGGCCCACACCTACATAATTTCTCATATTTCGTAGGAGAGGAAATTCTGGAAAGTGTAATATTTGAGAAATGGGTAATCTGTAGATAAGAGTAGTGGAAGTGAGAAGGTATCCCATATCTTTCTCTAATCAGTGTAAAATCTTTCTTGATCTGAGCCCCCAGTGGCTTTTTCAAAAGTGACTCATTTAAACTCCAATGGAATATTCTAGTCAGCTTTTCCCCAAGATTTAAAGTTAGATGCACCGGAGCATGATCCGACCACGTAATGGGTCCAATTTCTGCCGCTCTAATTGTCTAAGTAACGAGATATTACCAAAGAGATAATCTAGACGTGAGTGGGACCCATAAGGCGGAGAATTAAAGGAGAATGCGTGCTCAGTGGGGTGGATCACCCGCCATAGATCATACAATGAAAATTTCCAAAATGAAAATCACAAGAGAGGGACCTTAAAGGGAATGTATCGCTTTATCAGTTCGTGTGTTTCAATGCAATCTCACTTTCTCAGCTCTTCAAATCCAGGGGGGTTTCTTCCGTTCCCAACTGGGTGTTTCTGAACTGAAGGGGGATGACATCATACCCCCTTTTACTGTTCATGCTCGCTCTCGAGTCCGTGTGCTCCCGCCCTCTCTGAGTCCACATGTCATTGTGTTGTTCCTCTCCCTATGCAGTCTTATTTTGTAAGAGCTATTTGTTTACATACCACAGGCCTGCATTCAGTCTAGACAGTCTTCTATGACCTCAGAGCACTGATCTCTTCTCCTCTCACAGCAGAAGGTTTGTTACAGTTGAATCCAGTCTTCTACAAACTCATACAGAGCATCACAGATCTGTCTCCCTTCTAGGTTTACACACAGAAGCATTAGGCACCGAGGCAGAATTCTGCTGTTTTCTGATTGTAGAAGCAGCTGCAGTGTTACTGTGGAGCTGCTAACTGTGCAGAGTGAAATGTTGCCGGCCCCTTATTTCGAGTGAGAGAGTCAGGAATGCACGCTCCTGTGAATACGACTGGGGGCCAGACAGAATGTAAATTAGTAGAGCCGTCAGCCAATGAAATGAAAGGAGGAGGAATCCGACCAGAACTGGGGAAAATTGTTTACAGAAAACAAAGATAAGGCAGACAGTGAAAACAAGACAGTTTTCAATGTCCCCTTATTCTAAAGACCATTTAATGAAATGATGCAACCCCTTTAAGGATGAGTGCAATATCTTATCTGGAAGCAAAAGTTTATCCATTTTTTCAGAGAAGAAAATATTCAAGTATCCCCCCAGTAAAGGAGAGGAGGTTAGGCTAGACAGTTTGATCAAAACTGTCTTAAGGAATTTAAATTGCGAAGCATTGGGTGCATATACATTGCAAAACATCGACGGGGATCCCTGGCATAGACCCCTTACAATAACATACCTCCTATTTACATCTGTAGTCAATTCCATAACTTGAAAAGGGCATTGACTGGCAGCACCCACTTTCTTTCTAACATGGGTTGCCTAATATGTGCCAGGGCAAAAGTGTTTAGCAAAACTGAAGTTGCCTTCTATTATCAATGTCCTCAAGATGCCTACGAGTCTCCCTAAGGAGCAGAGTTTGTGCTGAAGCATGTTGTTCCAACTTGGATACAAAATGGCGGGTTTCAGGGGCGTTGCTAGGGTCCCAAAACATCCGGGGCCCGGGCCCTCTGTGTTATGTTTTGCTCTGTAGGGCTGGGTTCACACGGCATTTTTCATGCCCCATTGTGAGCTGTGGCATGGATTTTTACAGAGAAACTTATATCCCTGTCACTAGTTATATGCCTATTTCAATAACTGTTGAAAAAAGAATCTAAAAGAACGTATACTTATCATAAAATAGAAGGGGAAAATTCACATTAGCTCACTGTGAATCTGCAGACAATGTGCAGCCAATTACAGGTCACTACCATGGCCTGTAATTGGCTGCACAAGGACCTGCTGTGTCACTTGAATTAGTGGGTTCACAAGGTAAATATTTTATTTTTAAATCCTCCCTTTATGGACTGATAAACTACAAGTAGTTTTGAAACCCCCCTGTAGGGCCTGGTTCACATCTGTGTCAGGTTTTTTGCTGTGGATCCATCAGAGCTCTGCCATAGTGTTTGTTGTTGAGACAGAAAAAATCCACAGCAACTATTAATTCCTTCTCAACTACAGACACCACAGCAGAAACCTGATGGACCCACTGTAATAAATAGGATCCATTGGGTGCCGTGAGTGTCTGCAGTGAACAGATCCCCCTGGCTTTCTGTTTTTCACATCAGGCCTAAAGTAGACATATATTTTTTTTCACAAAAATTGTTTCTGATCTGCAGAATATAGATAATATGTCATTTATATACACAATGAACTCCAGAACAATTAAAACCCTCCTAAAAAATTTCACAGTTGTGTTTTTTTCCTAACTCCAACTCACAAAGAATTTGTATTTATGTACATACGGTGCTTTCTGTGGTACCATCAAAAATACAACTTGTTCCAGAGAAAGGCTCTCACAAGGCAAAGTAAGAAAAGCTTTTCTGACCTGGACAAAATAGCGCTACTGACCCCCACTGTTCTGTCCCAGCACAGAAAGCATTTACAAAACAGAACACACAACAGTCCAAAAGTGACCTGTCTGTGCTGTTGTCCCCAAATGGGACATGTTGTGGGATCTGTTGGATGTGTTTTTTCCTATATTTTCACATATCCAAAAACAGGTCGCACACATTATGACCCAAAATAAAAGAATAAAGACCTGCCTGCTCTCTGTATATGGTGGAGGGGTCACCCTGCCCTGCGGGAAAATTTTGCACTTTTATTTGGGGAATTTCACTATGGAGAGCACAGAGGGACACCACAGCAGGAGGCAGAAAAATGTGAGAAAGCAGGTACAATCCTCTGATGTCAGCAGCCTGCGGGACTCTTATTCCCCCCTCTCACCTTAAACATTGCTTATATTGTCCACTGCACATGGTGATAACTACTGCTGGCCGGCCCGGGTGATTTTTAGGGCTTCTCGCGGGTCACCCCTCCCTCCAGCCTCTCCTCTCCCTCCAGCCTCTCCGGGGCTCTAGCATTGTACAGAGGGGAGGGGGGGACGGAGGAAGCCTGCACGGGACAAATAGTTTTGCTGCCTGCTCCCCGGCCCCTCACCCATCAATCACACTGTGAGCACCGGCTCACAGTGTAGCTGCCAGGCGGGCGGCCCCTGCTTTCAGTGACTTCGGGCAGTGTCTGATGACTCTGCCCCTGCGCTGCTCCTGGTTAAGAGCCCCAGGGCAGGGCCCTTCGGCTGCAGGAGATTTACCAGCTGTCGCGGGGTCCCGGAAACTTCCCCTATTTCGGGGGGCTCTCGGACCTTCCAGGACAGCTGGGAAGTAAGAGGTTCGGGGCACAGGCTGTTTCATTCGGGGCTTGTGCCCCGAATAAACCAGCCTAGCAACGCCCCTGGCGGGTTTCATATAAGCATTCTCTAATGAGTCAATTCTATTTGCCACTTGTTTCAAATCTTGGTGGAGCACTGTGATTTCTGAGCAGTATGCTTCTTTAACTTCTGAAAACAAAGATTTAAAGTCCTCCTTAGTAGGAATGTGTTTCAGCAAAGTGTGCCAGGTACAGTCCTCTGCAGACAAGTTATCAGAAGAAGCAGCAACCCTTCTATCAGATTGGGGAGATGGGGATAAACCCCCATTTGTTTCCCTTTGTGTTTGAATGTCCATATCTTGTTCTCCTTCAGACAGGCCCTCCATGGGATCAATCCACTGTTGAGATTTAGAGACAGGAGTGCTAAGTAATTATTTGTGCCCCAGCAGATCCTTTTTAGGTGGTATGGGGACTTGTGTTGCTTGCCTGCCAGCGATTTTTGCCTCTTAGGTACCAGTCTGGGGGTATTTCTTCCTGTTTTTAGGCGGCCAGGCTGTGGAGCATTCAGATTAAGCTGCCATCTCATCTCACTTCCGGTCCTGCTCACTGTTTTATTTGAACCTGCTGCTTGAGTGCAGTGAATCCAACCCTTTGGTGACTCCTGTGTCTCCCCACTTGCCTGTAATAGCAGTTGTCTTCTCAGGTCTGCCACACTGTGTGGTTACAAATGCTGTATCCTCCTTGCCACAGTCTGTGTTTGATCTTCAGTCCCACAATTAAGAGCAGTGGAAGCACTGTCAGCTTTTTCTTCTTATGTTACAAGTTGGGTTAGTGAGATGCTCTTCTCTGAGTCATTGCAGTTGTTGACATCATGCAAACCCAATAGGGTCCAACTGAAGCCTAAATCGCCTCAGAGGGGGCCGAATAAACTATTTGGTATGCTAAATCATTGGCATCCGGCACTAAATACACTCAAAGTGCACTGCAAAACAACAATTATAGAAAGAAACTTTGAAAGAGAAAGACAACTCACGCAGGACCCTAGGCCAACTGCCTCTAATGAAAAAACATATGGTAAACTTTAATAATTCTATACACCATTAATAAACAAGCATATCCAGGGAAGATATGAATACTTTTCTACTAGCCACAAAAAAAGAGGTGGCAATACAACCAAGCTTTCTTTGGCACTTTTGGGACTCATCTTCAAACCCATAGAGAGGCACTATAAAAGAGAAAGTATCCAATTGCTAATAATGCAAGTAACAGATGTTGGAGAATGGCTTAAGGATCCTCCCGGCTAGTCTTTCAGGGTTGACGACTTTGCTTATGTTGCACCAGACTCCAAACAGGTGCTGGAGCCATAGGTGGAAGCATTAGTTCCTTTTCCTCTAGGAAGATGGCACAATATTAAGAGTGGAACAGAAAGAATTAAGATCTTCATAGGTACGCAATGTAGCTGTCCTGTTATTTTTTGAAGTGAAAAGGCCAAATGGATAGCCCTATCTGTACGGAATGTCTGTGCTGCACACAGCAGTTACTTTAGATTTTAGATGGAGGTCATAATAATGTGACTTTACTGTGTACATTCAATGAACAAATTGTTATCAGCATTTATTTTATTAATTTATATTAGCAGTGTCATATTCCACAGCTCTGTACATAGAATGCCATTAATCATATTGGACACATTCAGGACCACAATCTAAGATTAGGGAAATGCAGAGGAAACCCATGCCAATACCAGGAGAACATACAAACTCCTTGTAAATGTTTTCCTCTGTGTGATGTAAACCCAAGAATCCATCACTGCATAGCAACAGTACTAACCACTGAACCACCATGCTGACCATACAGTTGACATGTACTTAGAGGTTTTGCACTTTGACTTATAGATTACTGGATAATATTGGAAATTTTTATCCTGACTGGAAAAATAACAAAAGCTGTGAAACAATTGCTATCTTTCATACTCTATAGAATGAATACTCCACATAGGACAACTATCTAAGTACATAGAGTTTACTACTATACAGTTATACTCTATAGAGTTGTATAGAGAAATCATAGGCCTCTTGGTAAAATTTAGAATGGTCACCAATCCCCACTAATAACTTAGCCAAATTTACTACATAAAATCAACCGATTAGTTTTTTGATCCAAACTTCTTCACTGATTAACTCAGTAATACATTTTAAAGGGGATCTCTGATAAATAAATAATTTTGGCCTCACATAATCACCATTAGTGGGAGCTAATTGCATGCAGATTTATACAGCTCAACTTTATTCACCTTTATTCATCTTAATAGAGTTGAACTGTAATACCAAACACAGTCCATTGATAAGAGTGGAACTGTTATGTAGAAATAGGTATCTTTTATCTTATCTCATGAAATATATAAAAAAAAAAACTTAAAAGAAGTTTGAATTTTGGACAAAATCATGGAAAAGGGCTAAAAGTCTAAAATTATGTTTTTTTCAATTACTATATCTGATGTTTTGCTGAATTGCTACAGGAACTTTTTCAAAATAAACTATGAAAGTCAAACTTCTACGATACCATCTTGAAAACACATTGCACTTTCCTCCATTGGGAACACTGAGTTTTTATGCATTTCCTAATCAAAATGATCTAACCTTATGCAAAATGCGGTGACTGGTTTTGCCGGCAAAGGAAAACATTTTCCTAAATGTCTTTATTAAGGGCTGATTATACTTCCTGTGAGCCTTTGGTTCCTCCTGTTCACTTTAGCTGTGGATTGAAGCTGTTTCACATGAACAAAAATACAATTCCTAGGAATTCATTTTGAATTTTAGACACAGCTTTGACCTCTGAACTTAAGATTGCCAACTTTGTTTGCTTACTTTGAGACATTTTACATGTCTTTGTATGTCAAGGCACATTATATAAACAGCCTGCTTCATTCCAAGAAATAGAAGTGGAAATGGAAGTTTGTTTGCAGGATGTGCAAAGTGTAAAACAAGCCGAGGAATTACTGATATGTATCTGAATGTGCAAACAGTGATAAAGTATAGTATATGGTAGTGAACATGTGAAAATATGAACTTTTAAAGTATTCGTGGGGTTACTGCAGTGTTATAATTTCTTAAACAGGTTTTCTGGGTAAATACATATAAAGCTCCCTGGCTATAAAATGTGACAATGAGAGACTTTTAAATATATTTACCTTATGAATTCTTCTTCGTTCTAGTGAATTTCTTGCTTGTGAATTTCTGCCACCACCTGCTTTTTCCTCTGTATGAAATGAAGATGATACATTACCTGAATGTTAGAGCCAAGGCCAGTCATTGTAACACTACTAAGAATGACTCATAAGCAGAGGGTTAGGATATGTTCACACAACACATATCAAAATACTTGGATTATTACTTTTTTTTACCTTAAATATAGTGGAGGAATGAACATGTTCCAAGTTTTTTTTTTTTTTTTAAATGCCGATTTTGAAATCCGAGCTCAAGAAAATCCAAGTCGTGGGTACTACAGCTTGGATTTTCGATTGAGGTCTATGGAATCGGTTTTATGTTCTTTTTATGGATTTGAAAATCCAAATCTGTTTTAAAAAATGACTGGAAATGCTTTCCGAGTAAACAACCCATAAAGAAAAAGACATAGAAGGGGGTCATTTAATGTCTCAGTTAGTTTTGTACTGACTATACCAGTGCATGCAGTCCTCCTGTTCTTCACTTTTAACCTTGCAAGGAGGTATAGACTTGACTGGCTAGATCTCTATGTCATGACTCCCCAGATTAGTCATCAACTGGTGTTGGTAATGTCTGATTGAATGATTAGTGATGACCAGAAATACTGGGGATAATCCAGAGACACAACTAAGAGATGAGCTGAGAATAGTATGTGGCATAAAGGCAAGAAGTATTAGAGTCGCAGTCAAAGAGCAAATGAAAAGGGAGTAGAGAGGCGCCTTGAAGGAATGGTGATGGATTGCAGGGTGACTGATGGTAGCCCTCTTCCCTTTAGTGGGTCCTCGTGGAAGAACATCTCTCTAGATACTGAGACTGAAATGTAAAATCCTATTCACATCACAATTTGATCTTATGTCACAGGTATCTGTGAATATAATGAGCCATGCTTTTTCTTTGGCACATAAAGTGTATTTGGATGTGACTCAGAGAAAAACATAGTCCAAAAGAGACAAAGCATACTAGCTTTAGGATATAAGACTTGCCTTCAAGACTAAATTCTTTCCACTTAATTAAAGATGGTTTTTGGTCAATGATTTGCTTCTTCTCAAACTCAAAAAATGACTCAAGAGTGAAAGATTACGGAGGTTCACTCTTATGAGAAAACATATTGATGATTATAAACTACAAATGATAGGTGTAGAAGCTATTGCAAAGGTTTATATATTTTTCAGGACATTGCTAGAATGTTTGCTGAACATTTCTAGAATACAGGCCTAGATAGTATGACTTTTGTGGAATTAGAATCATTGCAGGATTTAGAATGTAAATATCATATGCAGGGCTGGGACAAGTTATTCTGTGGAGTCCGGGGCAGTTGCTTGCCTTCGCTTACCCGTCGTCCCGGCCCTGATTATATGAAAACCTGAATCTCTCATCCATCTGGGACATATGTGCGATGCAGTCTCTTTTTTATTTACTGTTTGCAATTGATTTATTATTAGATTGTTACATTAGATTTAAATATTTCACCATAAAAATAAATGATAAATACAAGAGTAAATAAAATATGACATGACCTTTATTACCTTTTTTTCTTGTTTTAAATTAGTGCTGATTATATTCCATTGTCCAAAAAAATATAACTTTTAAAAAGTTAGTTTTGTATAAGCCCTAAACTTGGACCTGTCAACTTGGTCAAGTCTGATGATGAATTTTCTGATGATGGATATTTATCTTTAAGACTAAATGTATTAAAAGTTGTATTTTAAACCGCATATTTATTACTATTGTGAATTATTTTCAAACTGTACCTAATAGAGCAAATGTAGACGCTCGATCAGGAAATAAAAAGCAATCTTATGCTGCCATCTAGTGTTATTATTTGGCTTAGCATGCCATTGTACTTTCCATGTAATAGTTTTGGAATATTATTACAAACCCTAACAGGAAAACATAATTAGCCCCTGATAGATAGGGTAGATAGATAGATAGATTAGTAGATTTGATAGATAGATTGATAGAAGAGATTATAGATAGATAAGAAAAGATAGAGATAGATAGAACAGGACAGATAGATAGGAACACACATATATAAGGAGTATGTTAGTGAATTCCTGCATAGGTGTGTGTGTGTTTGTATAATGCCTTTGTCAGCTATGTATAGAAACACTTGTAAATTTAGATAGATCGATAGAGGGGAGTGCATGCTTACTTTGTCACTCCACTTATCCTCCAGTTTAAGGTTCTTAGAATTAGTGTGAAGAAGCTTGTTGCCCTGAATGTATTGTGGCTTTGGTCCTACAGAGAGGAATTAAAGTTAAGGATCCACATGATGAGGTAATCTTGATGTGGTTGGTGGAGATTTGCAATTTGATCAATATTCACACTAAAGACCTTAATTTTATACATGTTTATAGAGTCGTAGTAATGCATTTAACATTTTCTGTGACTTCAATGTTTGTAAGGGTTTTCTTGCCTACTGTATACTACTGAATTTTGTGTTAGAAAATAGCATTTTTACATTCACAATAGTGTGCACTGGTGTCCATATTTAGCTGCAACTTAGATGCCTACTTTGTTTTGTTTTTTTAGATAGATACAAACATACAATTAAGGGTTTGTAACAATACTGTATCACTATTTAATGTCTGTAACAATATTCCAATCTATGACCTAAATTCAGAATTCTTGTCTGAGTTAAATACATAAACACATTGGCAACAAAATTCACCTGTCATGATAGTCTTTGACTATATATCCATGGAGATGAAATATATTAGCTGGAGCCTAGACTTTTTTTGTCTTCTTAAAGAGGTTTTCTCATCAGGTTCTTTCACAGAGCCTCCTCTTCACAGCCAGCTTCAGGCTCCTACTTCCTGTTCAGGCTGTTTGCATTTCAGCTCTGCTATTTCTAGCTGTCCCTTTTAAAGGGTCATTGGTAATGGAGAGGCTTTAACAGTAGAACACAAAGTTACAGAGCTCCAAGGGTTAAATTTTGTCAGAAAGGTAAACAAGTTCCTGTGCTGCTGATATAACACAGCAGGGAGTAATATCACCATTCAATCTGGGGCTGCTAGAGAGGGGGGTGGTTGATAACCTAGGAAACCATCTGTAAACATGCAGGAAATAACTGCTCTAACTCTATAAGAAAACAAAATCAGAAGAGTAATATATTTGGTAATAGCCTTTATTTAATTTTCCTACATATTTAAAGATAACAGTTAATCAATTGGATTGGAATACCTCTTCTAAGTTATTTTAAATAGCTTCTTATTTTACCACTAAATGGCCAGGGAGTAAGCGCTAATATTACATGTAAGAATCGTACATGCTTAAAAACAGAAATACAAAAACAGAAATACAAACCAAACAGACTTGCAGGTATGATACTTATTAATGGTTAACTACATTAAGAGACATGTAGTTCAAATGCAAGCTTTTGAGACCCCTTAGATCTATTGATTAGGTATATTACTGCAAGGCTGTTTCTTGGATTGAGAACAATGAGACTTTTGTTATACATTAAGGCTAAGGCTATGTCCACACTGCACATGATTACGATCGTATCTCCGGCGCTTTTAGTTTTTTAAAAGCGCCGGAGATACGATCGTCAGTGTGGTGCCATAGACGGCAATAGAAAAGACGAGTTGCTGTCTACACAGCTCGTCTTTTCTCTGCCGTCTTTCGGCAGCGGCGTATTATACAACATGTTGTATAATACGCCGGTGCTTCTCGTCTTCTTGACGTCTTCCCATACAATGGTATTGTATGGGGGGGCGTCGGGAAAACGAGAAGCGGCCGCGGCTTTTGCACAAAACGTGACAAAAGCCGCGGTCCTGCATCAGAGAAAGAACGGCCGCTTTAAGGGCCGTTTTTTCTCTGATGCAGTGTAGACATAGCTTGACACATTAGCACACTGTTTTCATCTCCTAAAATGTATTCTAGCATCACATGACTTTGTATCAGTACATGTTATGTGCCCACAATAATAGATAGGTTTCCATGAACATATGTAACTTTCTACCTACTTATATATATATAAATACAAATATCGCAGCTAGCAGATGAAATATTATTATAGGTTGTGATTAGTGATGAGCGATTGTGTTGACAATAGTCATCTTATAGATAACAGATGTTTGAAATTATCATGCCGATAGTCGATAATCGCTGATGACCATTAAAGTCTATGGGAGAGCAACAACAGCTTCATTCTTACCCCCAAAAAGGTGAGGAGAGCTGGAATTAACACCCAAAACGGGAAATGGATAGTGCTTCATTTAGGCAAGAAATTAGGCAAAAAGGTCACAAAAAAAAAGTCACAGACGATTCATATCCGTGCCCTGTACCACAGCGCCTTAAAACCGCATGCCCCCAAAAACTAAAAAGTGCCAAAAGGGCAGTATTATTTGAACCCCCAAATTTTAGTTGAATGGACATTGACTACCCCCCTGTCCGTCCCACGGCTGACCTTAAATCTGAGCCCCACAGATTAAAAAGTACGGAAAAAAAAAGGGTTTTGAACCCCCATTTTTGTTGAACAGGACATTGACTACCCCTGTCCTGGCCCGCAGCTGACCTTTAAACCCCCTTAAGGACCCAGCCGTTTTGACCTTCCTGACCAGCCGTATTTTTTAAAATTGGATGTGCCACTTTATGTGGAATAATTTTTGAAATTCACTATCCCTGGATTCAGAGATTGTTTACTCTGAAAATTTTGCTTTAAGTTAGTAAGAATTTTGATCCCTGAATCCTTGCTTGTTTGTGAAAAAATAAAAAATTTTTGAAAAATTTTGGGAAAAAATTGTCATTTTGAAAGTTCCAAAAAATTTTTGTGTGCAAGACAGATAATTATTCACCAAAAATAGTTTTAAGAGCATTACCCTATGTCCCCTATAGGTTTTCATATTTTTTAAATGTCCTTTTTTTAATTTTATTAGAGGGCTTTGAAATTTAGTAGTAATTTTTCAATTTTCAAGAAAAAAGTGCAATATACATTTTTTTTTGGGGCCAGTCCAGTTTGCATGGCTTTTTAGGGGGGTCCATGTTAGTCCCCCTAAATGACCCATCTAAGAAATAGACCCCCTTGAAGTATTTAAAAGTTTTTTAAACCCTTTTGGTATTTACAGAAATTTAAAACAAAGTGGAGGTGAAATTTTAAATTACTTTTTTTGCAGGGTTTTCAATATTTTCCTTTTTCACTGGAAAACGGTAAAAGTGCCAGGTAAATTAACAATATCAATGCCCCAGGTCTGCCGTTTTTAGAGATATCCCATATGTGGCCCTAGTGCATTATTTGGCTCAACCATAACCCCCAGAATAGGAGGGCACCTACTGGACTCTGGGGTTCATTTTCAATACGATTTTATTTAGGGGCCATTTCAGGTTTGAGGACCCCTAAGGTGCTAAAATTTAAATAAACCCCCTAAAAAGACCCCATAATGGAAACTACACCCCTTACAGAATATATCCAGGGGTGCAGTGAGTATATAGACCCACACATTTTTTTTTAGCATTAGGCTGTGAAAATAATTTTTTTTTTTTTCCAATAATCTGCAATTTTAGCTTAAAATTTTTCCTGGAAAAAAGAACACCAAAATTTTGTTACGCACGTTCTTCCAAGTTCGGCAATACCCTACATGCGGGTGTAAACTTCTGTTTTGGCGCATGGCCGGGCTTACAAGGGAGGGAGCGCTATTTGGCTTTTGGAACGTAGATTTTGGTGGGGCCATGTCACATTTGGCAAAGCCCCCAAAGTAGCAGAACAGGTGAAACCTTCAGAAGTGGCCCCATTTTGGATTCAACACCCCTAAGGGATTCATCTAGGGGTTGTACTGTGCATTTTTGGATGCACAGGTGTTCCATAGTTTTTTTTGGGCATTGGGCCATGAAAAGGGGGGGAAAAACGCGGGTTCCGTCATTTTTTTTTGGGGTTTTTCAATTTTACAGCTTTCGCCGTGCTTTTGTAAATGACAGGATAACTTTATATGGAGATCGGTACATTTTACATTGATATAGATTTTATATAGTTTTTTTGTTTTATTACTTTTACACAATAGAAATATGTCTATAAAAAATTGCGTTTTTAAGTTGTCCTATTCTGACACCCATAACTTTTTTATTTTGCTGTGTGCAGAGCTGTGTATGGGCTTGTTTTTTGCGGGATGATTTGATGTTTTTATTGTTACAATTATGGGTGATATGACACTATTTTCACTTTTTATTAAGGTTTTTGTGAGACATTTTGAACAAAATACAGCAATCTTGGTAGTGTTTTTTATTTTTATTTTTTATAGTGGTCACTGTACGGTTATATTGACATTACTAGCATTACTCAGCAGGTTGATACGATTACAGCGATACCAAATTTGTATATTTTTTTGTGTTTTACTGCTTTTATACAATAAAAACACTTTTATTCAACCAGGAAAACACGTTTTTTGCATATCCATAGTCTGAGAGTCATAGCTTTTTAATATTTCCGTGTTTGGAGCTGTATTGGGGCTTTTTTTTTGCGGGATGAGTTGACGTTTTTATCAGTATCATTTTTGGGGGGAAAGGCTTTTTGATCGCTTTTAAACCATTTTTTGGAAGGCAGGGTGAAGAAAATACTGCAATCCTAGTAGTGTTTTTTATTTTTTATTTTTAACGCGCTCAACCATGCAGTATCCGTGATAAGTTAGCTTTACTCTTTTGGGTCGATACGACTATGTCGATATCCTGTTTATATAGTTTTTTATGTTGAAGCACTTTAAGAAAAAAAAGTGTTTTTAGTGTGTAAAACAATATTTATGCATCACTGTCTTCTGAGAGCCATACATTTTTTATTTTTCTGTATGCAGAGCTGTATAAGGACTTTTTTTGCGGGATGAACTGACGTTTTAATTCTTACAACTTTGGCATTTATAGGAGTTTTTGATCGCTTTTTATTCCATTTTATGTGCTGCGGTATGAACAAAAATCTTAATAGTGATTTTTTTTTTTTTTACGGCGTTCAGATGGGTTAATTAGCATGATATTTTATAGGGCAGATCGTTACCCCGCGGCGATCCAAATATGGGTATTTTATTTATTTTTGTCTTTTTTGGGACGAGGGGTTTGAAAAGGGGGAAAAAGGGCGGTGTACGTGTTTTATTTTTTTTTTCGTGTTTGTGTTTTACTTTTTTTTCACTTTTTTTTTTACTTTTCACATTTTTTTTTTTACTTTTTTCCCACAGGGGATTTGAATGAAGGTTTCAGATCCCCCATTCAATAGGAAAGTTTAAAAAGTTGTTTTATGATGGTTCCTATGGTAACTGTCGTCACGGGGGCCGGGGCAGCCCAGGGCACGCCCGGGGGACGTGACGTCCAGACAACTCCTCCTGCGTCTCCCTTTGGTTATTGGACCCCATCGTCGCGTAATTAAGGGGTTAACCCCCCCCCCCCCCGGAGCGGTCTCGGGTCGGGGGCCGAGGGTGCGGGGGGTGTCAGCTGTAAAATACAGCTGAACCCGCGCCGATTTTTGGGGAAAATTGTTTTAGGTTGCGCGTCCCCAGGACGTTGCTACGTAGGTGGTTAAACCCCCAAAAAGACCTGGACGTATTATACGTCTAAAGGGCGTTAAAAGGTTCAATATGCATGCCCCAGTTACCCAAATGTTAGAAGGCGTATTATTTGAACCACCCTCTTGTTGAAAATGGGCATTTACTATCCCTGTCCCGGACGCAGCATGACCCTTAAATATGCATGACTCACAGATTAAAAAGTGCTGAAAGAAAGTGGTCTTTCAATCAGTATTTTAGTGAAATGGACATTGACTATCCATATCTTGTAACGCAGCATGACCCTAAAACCCCCACAGGTGCCCTTATGGACCATGAGCAGAAAATTTCGCAATAAGAAATAAACTGTATTAAAAAAAAAATTGGTTTTCCTATACTGCTGCCGCTAGAGCTACTTGCCATTCTACTGGTGATATTATTCCATCATGAAATTAGAATGTGAAGCAAACGAAACAGATGTCCCCAGTAGGTCAACGAGGCCTGTCTGAAAATCTTGCATTCTACTGTCAAGTGGGTACAAGGAAATTACTGATCAAGGCAGGTGAGGCTGTAAACGTGGATCACGCAGGTTCAGCTAGCGGGGCCGGAGTTACAGTGGGTGCGGTGAGAGCCAGGGCTGGTGTTCGTCATCTATCAACAGGCAGGTTCAGCTAGCAGGACCGGAGATACAGTGGGTACGGTGAGAGCCAGGGCTGGTGTCCGTCATCTATTAACACGGCAAAAGTACCCTTATGACGACGCAACGAAAACAGTCGTGCTGAAGCAGAGTGCGGAAGCGGAAGTGTGAGCTAAGACCTTTGACCCTTTGGCCACTCTTGACAATTGTGAAGAACAAATGTTTGTTAGAAACCACATTTTTTATAATAGGACCTGTAGTATAGCTGTATTTCACAGCAACATGCCCCCAAAAATTCAAAACATGACCCTTTGGCCACTGTTGACAATTGTGAAGAACAAATGTCTGTTAGAAACCACATTTTTTAAAATAGGACTTGTATTATAACTGGATTTCACAGCAGTATTACCCAAAAAATTATAAAAATGACCTCTCAACCACTGTTAAAAATGTTGAGGGAGAAATGCCACTTAGAAGCCACATTTCTGTTCCAAAGGCCCTTGATTACAGCTGTATCTCACAGCACCATGACCCCAAAACCATTGACATTGCGAAAAATTTTAATGAAGAAGCGAGTAAATGGAATACGTTTTTTTCATGAAACCGTGTACAATTGGTGTCTTTTACAGTCTCCTCATCGCAAAACCAGCAAAATTACCTTTTGGGAAATGAGAATAAAAATTGCAGTAAGAAATATTCATTTAAAAAAATTTTTTTTAAGATGACCATTTCTGTTTTAAGAGGAATGGGAAGTAGACCGGCAATTAATCGGTGACCTCGGCAATTGGCGCCACAACATCATCAGAGATCCACACCTGACTCATCTTGATGAAAGTCAAACGATCCACATTATCAGTGGAAAGCTGGATGCGTTTGTCTGAAATGACTCCTCCAGCTGTGCTGAGGTCCGCTCAGATATGATGCTGGCTGCTGGGCAGGACAACACCTCTATGGCGTGGCCAGCGAGCTTGGGCCATTCATCCATTTTGGATTCCAAGAATTCGATTGGGTCCGGAACATATCCAAAATTATCGGTGTTGAGACGTAGATAGTCGCGCACCATGATCTTAAGCCGGTCTCTGTGTGTTGTATGTGTGCCCTGCATTACATTCTTTGGTGAGGTGGTAAATAAGGATTGCCAGATGTCACCCATTAGGCTTCTGCCACAATGCCTGCTGCTGCGGCTACTTGGCACTCTACTGCTGTCATGTTGCTGATGTTGTTCCACCATGACATTTGAAGAATGTGACGCAGTCACAACAGATGTCTCCAGTTGATAAATCAGCACGGTCTCCAATTCCTGCATTTTACTCTCTATTTGGGAGGGTGTAAGGAAAGTGCTGAGTTTCGCTTTGTAATGGGGATCCAGGAGGGTGGCCACCCAATAACTGTTGTTTATTTTGATGGCCTTAATGTGAGGATCATTTTGGAGGAAATGGAGCATCCAAGCACTCATGTGAGAGATGGAGCCTTTATTTCCAAAGCCTCTGGTTCGAGGAGCACTAGCAAACTGATCTTCCTCATCTTCCTCCTCCGCCTCAAATCCGTGCCAACCTTTTTCCAAGGCAGGGACATCTGTAACGTCGGTGTCCAGGAATACCTCCGCCTCCTCCTCCACTTCATCCGCCTCAGCTTCAACACAGCCCTGACTTGCCTCAGATACTGTACCCTGAGAGCCGAGGCGCCGCCTTGCACCAGCCCTGGACGCCGAACCACCGCCTAATGAAGACCGAAAAAAGTTGTGAAACTGTCAGGCCTTTTGAATTCGACGGAGAGAAAGGCTCTGTGTCCGCATCTGTGTCTGTCTCCTCCTCTGTCGCTGGTGGAATCTGCTGTTTCAGAGTGTCCAACACTTGTTCCAGAACTAAGATCACCACAATGCTCATGCTGACAAGAGCATTGTCCGCACTGACCATTTTGCTGGCTTCTTCAAAACTCGCAAGGATGGTGCAGAGCTCTTTCACCTGCTCTACTCTCGGTGGCTCAACACCCCGAGGTCCGCACCGCTGCTTGTCAGGCCATGTGTCACTTCGTACTGCGCAATGCCATTGCGCTGCTGCCACAACCGCTGGAGCATGTGGAAGGTTGAATTCCAGCGTGTTGCCACGTCAACAATGAGACGGTTGACGGGGAGGCCGAGCTGACGCTGTAACGCAGCCAGGCGGGATGAAGCAGGGTGCGAATGGCGGAAGTGTGAGCTCAGACCTCGAGCCTTCCTCGGCAGGCAGTCTAGACCCAGATAGCGCTTTAGAAATTTCTGGACGACGAGGTTCATGACGTGTGCCAGGTAAGGGATGTGCTCCAGCCTACCAATCTTAAGGGCGGCCAGGAGATTTCAACCGTTATCGCACATCCTTGCCTGGCACAAGGTACTTGTCACCCAGCCAGCGCTTGGTCTTCTTGTGGAGAGCCGTCCACAGCTCCAGACCTGTGTTTTAACGGTCTCCAAGACAGATTAATTTCAACACAGCCTGGTTTCTCTGGGCACGTGATGCTACCAGTGGACCTTGGGGGAAAAAACCCTGCACCATCCCTGCGGTTTTGAAGAGTGTGAGCCAAGCCACCGTCATCACCAGAGACATCCACCAAGCTCACCCAGAGCTTGGCCATGCTTACTAGTCCATGTATCGGTGGTCAGATGGACTTTTCTGGACACAGATGCAGACAACGCGCTTGAGATTTTAGATGAAACGTGGCTAGCCAGGGCAGGGACGGCTTTTCTGGAAAAGAAATGCCTGCTTGGCATCTGGTATTGGGGCAGGCAAGGGCCATGAGGTGGCGGAACCCATCTGTGTCCACCAGGCGGAAAGGCAACATTTCCAAGGCCAAAAGCCTGGCAATGCCAACATTCTTGCTTTTGGCTTTGGGATGGTTTGGGTTAAAGTGTTTCTTCTGCTCCCAAACCTGGTAGACTGGCCGCCGTACAGCGTGCAGGTCAAACTATAGGAAGGAGATGGTGTAGGATTGGTCTCCGGTGGTGCTGGTGGTACTCGGGAGATGGTGGAGGCTGAAGTGGAGGCTTATCATTGATCATGACTCTGAGAGACATGGACAGCTGAGGAACGCTTGGTGGTGGTGGAGGATGAGGCAGAGGCAGAGGGTGTGACAGTGGTTGGAAGCCCAGGACTGGTAAGGCCTTTTTTTGCCAAGTGTTCCCTCCATTTCAACTCATGCATTCGCTGCATGTGACTAGACATATTGGTGGTGGTTAAACACCTAAGATTCTTCCCTCTACTGATGCGTTTACGGCAAAGGCGGCAAATGACATCACTGGTTGAATCAGTGGCTTGATCGAAAAAGGCCCAGGCTTGAGAGGTCCTGGACCTTTTCGACGGCGACAAGTGAGGAGCGGTGTTTCCGCTGATCATGGCTGGCGGAATAATCTCAGCGGACTTGTGCGAACGCCCTCTCCCTTTTTGAGGGTGATGAAGCGCTCGCAAGCAAATTCTTCTGAAAAAACCACGTTGGATCTGCAATGTCGTCATCATCATCATCATCAACACAGGTGACATCCTCGTCCTAACATTCTACATCTTGGAGCTGCGGGCTACAAGCAACAGGCACTACAAAGCGTTGCCGACCGTGCGAGATTTTTGCTGATTGACCGGATTCCTTCTCCTCCTCTGATGGCATTAGCGATTGACAGTCAGTGCAGACAAAATCATCCTCTTTGGCCTTTTGAAATGCCTTCTGACCCCAACCGCATTTTGTCATCAAAGAGGTCTTCAGAAAATGGATTATCCACAGTGGCGGGTACATGAGTTGACATTTGGGCTGCCTTCGCTTCATGTTGGACGGATGCTGACGATGCTGATGACGACATTTGTGGCCGGGATTTGGAGGACGAGGAGGTAAGACTGCTGGATGCAGGTTGCATTAACCACTGAAGAACAGATTGGCGACGCTGTTCGTTACTGAGATTCACAGGGCCCTGACCCAGCGATGACAGGCCTGACGGTCCTGCAACCGACGATCCGCTGGCATGCGTGTTGTCGCCTGCACTGGAAGGAGCACCTTCTTTTGTACCTCTACCACCATGTCCTACACTCCTATTTGCTCGCTTACCACCTGCAGTTCGCTCCATGTTCAGAAATATAAACATTTAAAAGGTATGGAAGAGTTGTTGACAATCTCTTATTGAAGTATGGAAAATCACAGCTATTCTTAAATCCCTCTAATTTCCAACAGCCTACTAGGATTAGAAACAGAATTGTTTCTATCAAATATCTGTGAAATGCGGTTTGGTGTAAGAACCATAACACAAAATCAACAGTGTTCTTCCTTCAGTCCCAGGGATTTAAAACTGCCCAGTAGGACTAGTAATTGTAGTTTGCAACAAAATATCATACAAATGCACGATTAGCGCCAAACTGAGATGCACTGAGTGAAATAGAAGTATTAAAAAGTTATATGGATTACATATGGCGGTTTTGCCACCACTGACAACAGGCGGCAGTTACTATGAAATAATGTGTAAAACAATTTGCATACAACTGAGCTCTCTGCGCCAACCAGACTCACGGACTGCAATAAGAGTATTTAAATGTTATATGGATTAATATGGAGGCCTTCGAACCACTGACTACAGGCACAATTTACTATAAAATATGTATAACACAATTAAATTATCTGTAAGATTGTCACCTAAACTATTGTGTGATCGAAAATTTCCAGTAAGCCTAAAAACCGTGCTGATTTAAACTTTTGGCGATAATATCGCTCATCCCTAGTTGTGATCTTTCCCTGAAAGTATTGGAATATATTGGTAACTGGGTTTTACCATTTCTTTACTTAGAGGGGTTGTCCTTTTCTTTGATAACACCTTCAGGACACTGCTATTTTTGTTTTTTGTGCATACTAATGTACTGTCACGTTTACTGGCCGCAAAGCCAGAAAACGTCCTGGTAGAGGGGATCTTCAGGGCCCACCGCGGGCGCAGATGGTGAGTGCAAGCTGTGGGTAGCCGAAGTGCAGGACAGGTGGTGGATAAACGGATGCTGTAGCTGTAGAACGGATGCACAGTCCCAGGGTGATGAAAGAGTAATATAGCAGCAGGAAACAACAGTGAGAAACTGGAGGACAGTATGTCAGGAATTCAGCAGGTAACAGATGCGCTGGACAGCACAGGGTTAATGCAAAGCTTCAGCAGACACAGTGGAAACCAAGAGGTTAACACAGCAGGAGCTCAGCAGCAGAGGTCTAGCTCTAAGGATGAACACCAACGAACTGACCCTGTCCAAGGGGGAAGTTCCTTATGAAGGAAAGGGTCAGAGGTCACAGGCAGGAAGCAGGAGCACTGTATGCATAAATGTCCGCAGGCTGGCGTGTTCGCGCCCTATGGAGAGCGCACGCACACTGGGCAAGCCACAGAGGAGGGACACGCGTGGAAGCAGGACCAGGTGAGTAGCACTGAGCAGCAGGAGCAGGTACAGAGCATACAGAGACTGCCGCTGTAAGCCCCACACAGGGAGCCACAGCGGACCCAAACACAGGGGCACGGACACGACCGAGGTCCACGGCACGGGCCACGGCGCGATCCGTGACATGTACTTCCGTATACAGGATTCTCACTTATCACCTAGTTCAATAAGTGTACATGGCAGCTTCAGGAGGTCTTTTTCTGCCATGGCAACTGAATTTCATCCTATGATCGTGTCAGGGGGAGCCGATTGGGGGCGGCAATGGACCTTGCCCATATACTGTTATCATTTAAATGCTGCAGTCTTCACTGCGGTGCCTAAATGGTTACATGTTGGGAACAGAGCGTTCTTCAATCCTGGCCAGTAGCAGTGGTTGCCGGTTGTATCTAATGCTCCATATCCCCTTCACGCATTTTTGACATACAGATACCTGGCATGGCATGCGATTGCTGTATCCAGTCATTGGCTACAGTGGTAACAAGCCACCTTTTGAAACCTGGATGTCAACAGGAGACTGGGAAGTCACTACCAGCTGTATCAGCACTAAAACTGCTGTGAGTGGATAGACGAGTAACAGCAGTACCAGCTTATCATTTAATAAAATAGAACTGAAATGTGCATCCCTATACACTGACTCTGTCTATTCAAAGCATCACAGTGTCAGTGACACATTCCATTGACATGGAAAATTGTAACATCTCGTCAATTTATTCATGCATTTCCAGGAGGAACAGCAAGGGGATGGCACACTACAGAATTCTAAGAAAATGTTTCAGTATTGATTTTTACTAGGAAAGCAAACATACAGTAGGAGAGCTGGCAGGTTGTCTTAAAAATCTGATTACTGTTGTATCACACAATAGATAAATTTACAAGTGTTGACATTTTGTTTTATTACAGGTATCCTTGTGGAATGTTTGGTCTGAAACTATGTCATGTGTCTAAATTTACAAGTGTTTCTATACATAGCTGCCAAAGGCATTATACAAGAACACACACACACACACACACCTATGCAGAATTTCACTAACATACTCCTTATGTATGTGTTCCTATCTATCTATCTATCTATCTATCTATCTATCTATCTATCTATCTATCTATCTATCCTAGAAGTAGTATGTTCATATGTCATAGAAAATGCTAAATTGAACAGTACAGTCCAAATTACACACCTTAGCAAACTCAACATAATGATTTCATGCCTATGCTTAATTTTAGTCAGGTAATGTCCAGGTTGAATATATTATGCATGTGCAATGTATCCTGTCATGTGATCTTCACTGTTATAAATGTGATCACATGACAGGAAGTTGTAAGGAAATTAGGAGCATAATTATTTCTCATTTTATATCTCTTAAAGTATATTTTTTAAAAGTACAGTACCCCTCTTAAATGCTAGACTTGTGCCCTAGAAATGTATGACTACTGTACAGTGAAGACTGGGTATTATCATTGGGCCATTACACAGACTGAATTGTCCAATCAGACTATTTGAGGACACCCTATTATATAGGGGAATAATAACCCCTGGTTGTTGATATATTCTTTTATTTCCAACAGAAATAACATAGGAACACTACAATGTATTTTGTTACCAAAAAGGGTAATGTTCCTCATTAAGAATAAGAACCATGTCATTATAAGAGATTTATATGCCTTGGATGCTCCACTGAAAATTTTATCTATTTAAAAGGGCTCATGGTAAAAGAGCTAGAACTGTGCAGCACCACCCATTCCTTCATTCAAATACAAATCAATGATCCTTGCAATGGAAATGTGATTAAAGGCATACCAGATATACATCTGCAGGCAGCTGCTTCGGGTGTTTGCTCCTCGTCAGTCCAAAGAAAGATACTTGCTGGTTCAGTGGAGCAACCAAGGCATATACATCTCCACACATGGTGACTTTCCCTAATGAGGGGTTTTTCCCCTATTGAGGTACATTTAGAGCCTCTTACCTAACCAAGCATTATTCTACTCTGCACTGATGAGGGGCAATAACTCAACAGCTGCAGCTGTAAATCTAGTATGGCTTTAATCCCACTTACATTGCAAGACTCAGTGACTTGAGGAATGCTGCATTCAATAGAGGGCATGGCAGAGTCCTAGCTCTGTTTCCAAGAACCTTTTTAAATGTATCAGAATTGTTATGTCATGGAATGGCAAGCATTTAGCAAAAACAATATTTCAGGAGAGGTGTCATATTCTCTTTATTGGATAAAATAAAATTCTACTAAGCACAGGAACCAAATAAAAATCCAAAAGGGTCATATCATAACAATAATTTGCAATTTTACAAATAGTTTGGCTACTTACCACAAAATTAATTCTACTAACTTAAAGCAAACATCTGCTGAATTTTTTACCTTATATATGAGCAAGCAGAACATGACAGTGGGTAAGAAGCTGAGCCCTGTGCTATATAGGTTTATATGATTTAAGCAGGATTTCTGAGGAAAAAGCAGAGTAAATTTTAAAAGAGAAAATAAAAGTACTGCTTACTCCGCTCAACTATAGTGATTGGTAATTTGCTCTGCACACACACTTATAGAGTGAAAGCTGTCAATTACTGTATCTGGGTGGGGTAAGCTGGCGTGGCACTGCCACTTAAAGAGTCACCTGTATTTTTTCTGCTTTGTACTCAGAAATCCTCCTCCACACCATATGAACCTATATACAGGCTTAGAATGGCCCACAGGAGACCACAGAAAAACCCGGGTGGGCCCCTGAACATGGTAGAACTGGGATTTCTTTTAAACTGCATCTACATCCTTGGGAGAGGCAGAAAGGCAGAGAGAAAGAGGTAGAAAGCAACAGTTAGCGTATAAGAGGCATGTACAGTAGCTCTAGGGTGCGCCCCCAGAACCAATTCCACGGGTGGGCCCTAGGCACCCTAGTCCGACACTGCCTATGTATTACAGAGCTCAAGTTCTCTTCCTCTATCACACCCTGCTCTCAGATAAGGCAGCATAATCTACCTGACAGGTTCCCTTTACATTTGAATCTTATAGCTCATGTAGAGATGTTGAGATAAAAAGTAAACACTATGACATCATTTGTTATGATTTTTTAAGTACACAAGTCTCTAACAGCTAAATATAATGCTAGGCATGGCATGTTCAGTTCTCAGGTAGTTAAAGTTACAGGAAGGCATGGAAATCTGACATTGTAGCATCCCAGATACGTCAATTAGCAGTTGAAGAAGTTGTATGTATTTATGGCCTTTGATGCTCCTACAAGATTATACTTATTCTTTAAACAGGTATTCAGATCACAATAATGATCTACACTTATTGTGTACACTGTTAAAAGCTGCATAAGTAGTTATAATTAAATAACTAAAAATATTTACAGTTGAAACCAGAAGATTACATACACTATATATGAGACACATATGCATATTTTTCTCACTATCTAACATGAAATCAGAATAAACCTTACCGGGTTTTTAGGTCAAAATTAAAAAAACCAAAATTATTTATATTTGTCAAATGCCCCCGAATCATTTTTTTTTAAAACATTTTTAAATTTCCCTTTCTGCAAAGTCAAAATTTAAATATATTTTATTAGTATTTTGTAAACTTGCCCCAAAAAATTGGTTTTAAAAGGGTTTTGGAATTTCCTTTCCCCAAACTTCCACACTATTGGGAGGATTTTTGGGCCCAAACCCCCCTGACAGAATGGTTTTAAACTGGGGCCAAAGTTTGTAAGCCGGGCCCTTTCTCAACCTCCTTTTTTAAATTTTTTTTCCCCCAAAAACTCAATAATTGAGAAACATGGCTTTGTGATGGCCCCTATGATGAAAACGATTACTTGAAATATTTGTCATCGGGGCGATAGTCCATATCGGCAAATTATCAAACGATTTCCCAAGTCGATAAAGATTATCGGGCCCATGACCAAAAAATTTTATGGGAGAGGAAAACACCTTCATTAAATTTCAAAAAAAAGGGGGGGGGGACGCTGGAATTAACAAACCAAAACAGCAAACTGAAAACCTGCTACATTTTCCCGGCAAAACAAAAAATTTTTTTTTTTTTGGGTTTTAAAAAACCACAGAAAAAAAAGTACAGACCATTGACTATCCCTGCTTGGGACCACACATGACCCCTTTAAAACCCGCAACACCCCCAAATTAAAAAGTGCCCGAAGGGAGTATGATTTGACCCTCAATTTTTTCTTGGAAATGGAATTGACTATCCTGGTTTCCCCGGAACCCCCAGCATGACCCCAAACCTGCATTTACCCCCCGATTTAAAAAATGCCGAAAAAAAGTCTTTCAAACCCCCCAAATTTTTGTTTCACTTTGGGGGATTGACTAAATCTGTCCTGTACCGCAGTAGAAACCCTTAAACCTGTCGCCCCCCGAAAACAAAATGCCGGGAAAAAAGGGGTTTTTCAAAAAAACCCTTTTAGTTTTACTGGACATAGACCATCCCTGTCCTGGGCCAAAAGCAAGAGCCCCAAAAACCCGCATACCCCCAGACTAAAAAGTGCCGGGAAAAAAAAAATCTTTCAAACCCCCATTTTAGTTTTCCCCTTGACATTGACTTTTACCTGTCCTGGCCCCCAGCATGAACCCAAAAACCGATTTACCCCCGATTTAAAAAGTGCCGGAAAAAGGATTTTCAACCACCATTTTTTGTTTAAATGGGCATAGACTATACCTCTCCCGGGCCACCCGCATGAGCCCCAAACCTGCATGAACCCCCCCATTTAAAAAAATGGGCCCGGGAAAAAGGAGTCTTTTTAAACCCCCATTTTAAATTGGGAAAGGG
>JAODAL010054003.1:0-24908 GCA_025379985.1 Phyllomedusa bahiana | reverse complement strand
AAGTTTTAAAACAAAAATTAGCCAAGGGAAAAACCCACAATAATTTTTAAATTTTTTCCCTGTGGTTAGCTAAACCTTTTAAAAAGGGACAGAGCAAAAAATAAATATATAATTAAATAGAAAAAAATAGAACAAATGGAAGCATTAATAAATATATAGCAAATAGTTTCTATAGTTAAACCCCTTTTGTGGGGCTCTAGTATCAAAATTTTTAATATCCTAGGCTTCCCTTTTTTCTTTGGTGTCCAATTTTTCCCCCCTCTTATGGTTCTAAACCTCCCTCAATGGCATAAAAAACAATCCAAAAGTCTCCACCATGATATTCTAAAAAAATTTTTTGCTGCTTTGACATATGTATTTTGTTTTTTTGGATACTTCAAATGCTCCGCTATTTTGTTTTTATTTTTCTTTTTGGGGGCCCAAAATTTTTTTTGTGCACAGGTCATTATAGCCATACGACATGTGACTGTCGAAAATTAAAAATTTTAAGTATGTTGTATTTTTTTTCTTTTTTGTATCGTAAATATGAAATTTTTGTCTTTTTACATGAAATACATTTAACCGCCACAGCAGGGAAAGAAGCCCTTTAAAGGAGACCCGGGGTTTGGGGTTTTTAGCAGGGGTGAGAGCACGGAGAAATCCATAGTTTTTAAATGTTTTACTGTCTAGGTACGCATATTCCCCATTTCAAATTTTGGGAAAAAAGAGTAGGGTCCTGGCGTAAGATATTAAGATTTTTGTAAAAAAGGGACTTAATTTCTTTAAAGTTTTACGTATTTGTGGAGAAAAAAGCGAATTTTCGTTCTTTTTGTTTTGTTGTGGGTTTCTGTAAAAGTAATTGTTGCGTTTTAGATTTTTTTTAAATTCTTGGCTACCTCCAAAGTATGTTTGTTGTAACCTCTGTCTTAATCTGTGTCAACTATTTTCCTTTTTTTGATTGTCTTTCACAGGGGAAAATGTTTTTTTTTGGCTCTAACATATTCCATAGGGGACTCGCCGCCACAGTATGTGGAGAATGACAGCTATCCGCCTTCAAGATAGAATTCTTGCGCTGGGTTTTCTATATAGCGTAGTAACTATGCGTCCTGACTGTACATCTCCCCTCAAAAAGAGATCCAAGAAAGGTACACCCTCCATCCCAAAAATAATAAATTGTGCATTGAAAGATTTGTAGTCTAAAGCTTAGATGTCTAAGGGTTATGTCTAACCTCCCAAGAAAAACGTCCTTTTTTTTCGGTTTTTCTTTTTTCTAAGGCTAAAAAAATGCTAAAAAACATCCCCTTAACTTTATAGTAAAAACGTCCCCCCGTTTCACTGGCTGCCCCTTTTTTTCTCCCGGGGTTTTTTTTTACTGGTCGTTTTTTGAAAACATGCTCAAAAAGGGCAGAGCCGGGCAGAAAATTTATACAGGAGTCTATGGAAAGGCCCCGGACGTTTTTTGGGCGCGTTTTCGCTGCGTTTTTTCCCGGGTTTTTTTCAATGAAAACCTTTTCCCCCAGGAGACCCAAGTCCCCTATGTGGGTGTTAATTTTTTTTATTATTTTTTATATTATTATTTATTTTTTGGCCCCCTTGGTTCCAGGGCGCTGTACATTCGGTTTCATACATAACTTTTGGTCAAAAAAAGTCAAAGGTGACAAATTAGTAACAAAAAGGATTTAAAGAAAGGGTCCCTGCCCCTGAGGGTTACAATCTAAAGGTTATACCTTTAAATTTTACATACAAGTGTCCCCCATGTGCCTTTTTGTACCGTTCGTAATAAAATGATCACGCTTTTGGCGCTAACAGTTTTTCGTAATTTTTTTTTTTTTGCAAAAAATTATATTTTTTTTTTTACAGATTTTTTGGCGCTAAAAAAACCTTTTTTTTACAGTTTGGTGCAAAAGTTATTAATTCTGATGCTAAAAAATAGTTTTTTTACGGGTTTTTGGGTTTTTTAAAAATTATCTTCCTCTTGTTGCTAAAAATAATTTTTTTTTTTAAAAATATTTTTGTCGCTAAAAATTTTTTTTTAACGGGGTTTTGGGGCTAAAAATTTAGTGGGTTTTTTGTCATAAAATTTGTTTTTTACAGATTTTGGGACTATTAAAAATTTTTTTTCATTTTTTTTGGGTAAAAAAAAAGCTTTTTACGCAAAAAATAGTTTTTTTTTTTACGGATTTTTGGCGATAAAATAATTTTTTTCGGGGTTTTGGCTTTTTCCCCAAAGTTTTTTCTTGGGGTTTTTGTCGCAAAAATTTTTTTTTTTTCGTATTTTTTGTTCTAAAAATAGTTTTTTTTAAAAGGGGGGTTTGGTGCTAAAAAACGTTTTTTTCCGGTTTTTTCACTAAAATTACTTTTTTTTGGGTTTTTGGCTTCTTTAATTATCTTGTTTTGCGCTAAAAAAGTTTTTTAAGTTTTTGTTATAATTTTTTTGGTTTTTGATCTAACTATTTTTTTTAATGGATTTTGTTATGGGATTTTTTTGGGGTTTGGCCCTTTTAAAAAGTTTTTTAGGATTTTTTGGAGCAAAAATTTTATTAAAACAGATTTTTTGTCAAAAGCTAAATTAAAATTTTTATGCCAAATTCCTTTCAAACGTTTTTTGCACCAAAATCCATAAAAACGCCTTTTAGCGCCAAAATCCATAAAAAACGTATTTTAGGGCCATATTCCTTAAAAAACTTATTTTTGGTGACAAAAGTGAGATAAAAATTTTTAAGCGGCAAAGTCCTTAAAAATATGTTTTTGCACCAAAATTTTCCCTAAAAAATTTACTTTTTGGGCCAAAATTCCGTAAAAAAAATTTTTTTGACGCAAAGCGAGATAACCTTATTAGCGCCAAAAAACCGTTTTAAAAAAAAACGGTTTTAGCACCAAAATCCTTAAAAAAAAAAGGACTTTAGGGCCCAAAATCGTTAAAAAAACGTATTTTTGGGGACAAACCGGTTAACTTTATTAGTGCCAAAATCCGTTTTTAAAAGACTTACAAAGACATAAATTTCAATAAATTTTTTCTTATATCCCCTTTTTTAGGGTGGAGTTACATCCAAAAAGCTTAATTTATGCATAATTAAAAAAAGGCTGAAGCAAGCAAAAAAAAAAACGTTGAAAAAACACGCCAAAAAACATAAATCGCAGCAAAAAACTGCATTTTTTCAGCTGCTTTTGACAGGCAGTGGACAGAAAACTCGGTTTCATGAATGTTTTTAGTACTTCATATTCAGGTCGTTTTTTGTCCACTGCAGTGTAGACAGAGCCTCAGAGTTAGACAGGATTGGTCTTGTGTGTGATTTCTATCACAAACTGAACTCCATAAAACTAAAGTTGCCCAAAAATTGCACAATTATATATCTATATACTTTTTTTTTTATTCCACAAGGAATTTACATTATATGAGAATGGATACCATTAAGAAGTACATCTTGCCCCACCAAAAACAAGCCCCTACACAGCTATGTTGACAGAAAAGTTAAAAAGTTAAAGGTCTTAAAGGTCTTGGAAAGTGGAAAGGAAAGAAACTAATACAATGTAAACAAAAAACCCTGAGGCGGAAGGGGTGAAAAACGAAAGCCCGAAAAATGAGTTTTGGCTGCTATGGGCAACGCAGATAGTCTAATTGTTAGGCAGTTGCGATAAATGAGGCCCCATGTATCACGCTTTCATTTTTTCTGGAGTGTTCCTTTAACTAGTGAAGCTTTTATAGCCGAGCATGTAAACTCATGTCCTTTAAATTGGTAAAAAGTGAACATCCTCTAGCAAATGGCAAAACAAGAAAAACATTAACAATTCATCAAGGTTTGCAATGAGGCAAAGTACAGGCAGCCAGACAGAAACCTATTACAATGCAAATGCAGCAGATTTTACGTTGCTCCCTTAATTTACTCAGTGTACAGTACCGGTGATTTGGGGAGTTGTAAATGAAGGTTTTGTAAATTTATGAGGTCAAAATATGTTTTGTGAGGAAAATGGACGATGCCGCAATTGTGCTTAACAACCAGAGAATAAAGCAAGCCGTGGATTTTTTAAAAAGAGCAATAGAGGAATTAGATAAATCAGTTTAGCCTGAAAACAGAAAGTCCCTTCTTTATGATTGGATTTAATTCCTGTAGATTGTAGCTGTGTGCTTATTTTAAAGGCATGAAATGAAATGATCAAGCCTCAGTGCAGCAAACATTTCAGAAACTACTTTTTTTTTGCTCCTGTACATTTACTATTAACAAGGAAGAAACCTAGTGTTGATTAAAAGTTACCTGTTGTTTTGTGTATACAGCTCCTGGGCAGACCACTGTGTCTCCATGGTTACAGATAGAGATGGGCGAATTTCTCAAAAATTCGAATCGGTCACTTCGCCGAATTTCCCGACAAAATTTGTTTCGGTCCAAATTACTTCGGGACGATTCGCGTTAAAAAACAGCTATTTCCAGGCTGCACAGAGCCTGCAGGGTGCTGTAGAATAGAACGTTTCTTGTGCCATGTCTTAAATATGCAGAGGGAGCTTGGTTGTGGTCTTCATACAATTTTGTGTTTTAGTATGACACGCAGGTGACTTGCCGCAGCTCTTAGAAACGCTTACTATAAAATTCCCTGGGCACTTAATGAGCGGCATAAAAAAAAAGGAACCTATCCCTAATAATTAGTTGAGCATTAGGGGATTACTCCATCGACATAACAGTAGAACCAAAGGAATGGAGGTGCGCATGATACTTGGTGTTGCAATACTAAAATTTAATTTTACTTCACCAATTTATAATATTATGCGGCTGAGCATGAAATACATAAGTCAAAACACATATAAGAGCCAATGAAGAAATGGCGCATTGATAATACTAATATTGACGAGTCACTGGGGGTCTCCCACAACGGTGTAAAATCGTTAGAGCACTCGACAAGACAAGGTGCGACCCCTAACCGGTATAGAGGTTTACCCTATAGACTCAAGTCTTACCATTACGTTGGTAATCATACAGCAGTCCCCAACATGTTTCGACCCACCACAGTTCTCTTCAGGGGGACAAATGAAGTGATGTATATAATCTAAAAAGGAATCCAGAAAAATCCAAAAGATTGAGGGTTTTAAAACAGATAAAAGTGTCACCCCCAAATTCTATCCTGTCCCATATTAGATATCTTTTTAGTGCTTTACAGTGTCATATATATCTAAATTGCGTGCGAGGTATATACAGCCATATCATGTGCAATACTACAGCAGAGGTGGTGTTCATGATGCAAAAACTATCAACTAAACCTGCCTGCACATGATGATTCAAAATCACAACAGCACAAGACATGTCATCAAAAAGAATAGTCTGTACTTACCAACCAGGAAATGCGATGAAATGCAGGGTCATAAGAGCGTATGGCTCTCAAAAGACCACGGAAGGGCTATGGTGTGGCCCGCGTTTGTTTAAATGCACATGCAGCCTCTAAATATGACGAAGGCGGAATGTGTTCTAGCGTCGCCGTAGCAACCCCGGTCACATTGCATTGCTCCGTCTCCGTCACTTCCGCCCTTAGGGCGCAAAGTCCGGGCAATGACTTCCGCCCCTAAGTGTGGAATATGTGTACGTGCGGCTATATCCGCGCGCCAGCGTCAACTTCGCCCACACTTGCAAGTGCTGAACGGCCCACTTCCGTTCACTAGTAGTGCAAAAAAAAACGGCAAGTAAAGTGGCTCGAGCGCAGCACTTTAATACTTATGTGCACACGAACACGGCCATTCAGAAGGGGCACGGAAAAAATCTCAACTCACGACCCCACTGGACAGAAAAAAATATAAAGATAGGTCTTGTTCGGCATCATCCTGATAGTGATCAGGATGAATTAGACATGACACAGATAGTAAGTGTATGACTTGATGGTGCACAGTGATATATGAAAAAATCATTAAAATTCAGAAGTACATATGTTAATTAGTATGAAGGAATATTAGAAGAAGAGGATGGTGACATAATAGACTCAATTGTATGTCAGTAAATAAAGTTGCCTGATTAAGTTGTTGAGTTTAAAAAGTCGGTCTTCATGTGTACAGACCTCTATAGCTTGCCACTCTTATAATAGAACTAAAATTTAATCTTGTTAATTGAGTCCTGTGGATATGTAGTTCCTAGAGTGTAAATCCAAAAGGTTTTCTCGGTCTAAGGGGGAGATCCATATCAAAATTACACTTCCTTTCATTGGGTCATGAGAAGATAATTCACCATTGGACTTTGATGGTCTTAGAGGACGACCCCATGTTGAACTCCAAATGTGTCTAGATACTGGAGTGTCTCTTTTGTTACGGATGTAAATAGGTGTTCCACCTATTTCCTTCTAAACTTACGGAGTGGTCTTTCCCACATAGTCTAGTCCCACAATGGACAAACGAATGCGGCATAGATCCACTCCTTTTGAACGACAGTTTATGAAGTGTTTAATCGTAAATGACTGGTCAGTTTTAGTACTCCTGAAGGTTTTTCCAGTTTCTTGATCGTGGACATCCTATACACCCGCTGCTTTATTAGCTGCCCTTTTGGCTGTTATTTAGCGCACATCGAGTCACTTTGAGGGGGTACATAATGATTCTCCACAAGACGGTCTTGGAGGGACTCTTTCCCTTTAAAATGTGATGGCTGGTCTCAAACCCACTTTGTCCTTGATGTCTGGATCCATTATAGAGGATGTCCCAGTGTTTAGTTAATATTCTTACGGACTTCATTAGAGGCTACCGCATAAAGTTCCTATCAATCTTATGATTCCTGAGTCAAATGATCTCTCTTTCTTTTTAGGGGCCAAAAGGCATTTTCTATCCGTGCGGAGTGCCGGAGTGAATATGATTCCTTTGGTATCCCCTCCGGGGATACATCTTTTCCTGAATCTCTCAACCACAGTTCCTTGGCTGATGAACAATTCATTTTTAGAAGGAACTAATTACGGACGCAGTCTCAAGAATTGTCCTCGTGGGATTCCCTTCTTCAAAGAATAGGGGTGGCTAACTACTCCAATGCAGGATGAATTACATGCCGTCTCTTTCGATAAAGGGGGTTTTCAATCTCCCATCATGTCCTTTTTTTTACCATCACATTAGGAAAGCTAATTTGGTGGGATCTATCTCATGGGTGAACTTGAGTCCAATACGGTTTTGGTTTAAACTGGAAACTCTATGAACTCCTCTTTTTTCCCACTCCACAGGACAAAGATGTCATCAATATACTTGTATAGAATTTCAATGTTTCGATGTATTTAAGGGGTTCATCGCCAAAGACTAATTGTATCCTCCCACCCCCCCAAGTAAAAGATTAGATAACTTGGGGTGCAGGAATTGCCCATGGCGGTTCCCCTCAATTGATGATATAATTTTCCATTGAATAAAAAAAAAAAAAAAATTTTTTGTGAGAACAAACATTAAAAGATCAAACACAAATTTTTATTAAATCAAATTGTTGACCCCTCCCTCTAAGAAAATGTTCAGCTGCCTTAATCCCAATTCTGTGGAATAAAAGATAGAGCGACTCCACATCAATCATCCCAAGAAGCTATCTTTGGGTACCATTATCCATCAATTTTTTTAAGAAGCCCAAATGGTATCCCTTGTGTAAGACGATAGGGATTTCCAAAAGGTTTAAGGACCTGGTCTAGGTATAACCCACCAATTCTGAGTAATGGCATCTCCTATTTACCCGACATATGGGTCTCCCCTTAACGGGTTACACCTTATGTATTTTGGGAGACCTAGAATGTCGCTGTTCGTGAATTTGGGAATAGGAAACTCAAATTCAGGGGCACTGATAAATCGTTAGTATTTAGAGGTGATAATAATCCTCCAATATTCTCGTTTATACTCTCTGATGGATCATTTCTGAGGATTTCATCAACAGGTGCGGTTCACATACGAAGTCTCTTACACATATCCACTGTAATCTGTGTGATCTAGATATGGCTATATTTCCCCCTTATCAGAGGGTTTTTATAAATACTATATCATGATTTTGTTTCTAATTTCATGATTGCCTGTTTTTCCTTAGAAGTGCAGTTCAGAGTATCCTTGCGTTTTCAGAGGGTTTCAAGATTCTCTGGTGACTTGGAAAGTGAAAACATCTATACAAGATATGTCTCACCTAATGGGGGCATTTTCTTATTTTTTATACATAGTTGTGTAAAGGGACCTTTTCCATTTATGTATGTTATCATCTGCCTGATATAATAGTCTGACATCTTCTAACTTGTCATCACCTATCTAGTTCAAGAATTCACGTTTGTTTTTCAGCGCATGGTATTTTTGCCAACGCATTTTTCGCCCAAACAAATGTACATCCTTAAATCCAATTGAAACAAGTTAATTTTCCAGTGGAGGGGTCGAACGATCGTCTTTCTTTAGGATATTCATTTGTGTTCACTAAGGGTATATGAAGACAAGTTTACTATTTGATTGTTGGTCCCTTACTGATACAATTTTAGTTATTTTGGAGTTGAACGTTACCATTCGATGGGTTATTGACGGACTAAAAAAGGCTTTTGTTGTCTCTTTGCCGTTTATTACCTTTCCCACGTACCTTCTGTCCTGATTGTATATAGGGACTGTCTATTAATTCTTCCTCTAGGTTGAGTCTGAAAATGTCAAGTATCATCGTGGAGATTACATCAGTGTCTCTCTATGTGTTTAAACCTGAGAATATTTATGCTTTGTTTTCTCTGAAGATCACAAGATCTCTATGAAGTGCTTGTGTTTATCGGTCTTTTGATATGTTGTTGAAATTTTTCTCTGAGTTCTGTAAACGTGTTTTTCTTTAGTCACAAATTCTGTCCTCTCTTTCCAAAGGTAGTACATTGTAATTGTTCATTTCTAATTCTATTATGATGCCTTATAGACTAGCTCTTTACTTTGTTATAAGAAGTGCATGAACCGACAAAGAACTAGCGGTTGCCTCTTTTTCCCATTCTGAAACAAACAGACTCAGGATTTGATGTTTAATGGGGGGAGTTTAAAGATATCTTAGACCTTTGGGACTATTGGTTTTTTATATAGTTTTCCAACTTTTTATTTTCCCAACCAGCTGAGATTTGTTCCCTGGTAAGCATTTGTTCAGGTCCTAAATCTACACTCAGAGAGGGGGTATGTTTTTGTATAAAAGTATTCCTTATCTGAAAATATTTCCTCAGCATCTGTTAACCATTGCATCCACACTTTACATCAGATTGCCGAAATCCTGCCATGACCTATCAGACACAGCTGTCTAGAAAAAAGGAAAACTATCCTAATAATTAGTTGAAGCATTAGGGGATTTACTCCATCGACAATAACAAGAAGATCAAAGAATGGACGGTGCGCATGATACTTGTGTGCAATATAAAGATTTAACTTTTACTTCACAATTAAAATATTTATGTGGCTGAGCATGAAATACATAAATTCAAAAAACACAATATAAGTGCCAATGAAGATATTGGCGCATTGATAACTACTATTCATTGACGAAGTCACTGGTGGTCTCCACACGGTTGTAAATCGTTAGAGCACTTCCGCCCGACAAGGGCGACCCTAACCGGTATAGAGGCTTTACCCTATAGACTCAAGTCTTCACCTTACGTGGTAATCATACAGAGTCCAACATGTTTTCGGACCCACACAGTCTCTTCAGGGGACAAATGAAGTGATGTAATATATCTAAAAATGGTAATACAGAAAAAATTCAAAAGATTGAGGGTATAAACAGATAAAGTCACCCCCAATCTATCATGTCCCATTTTAGATATCTTATAGTGCAGGTCAATATAATTTATCAAATTGCTGCTGGGGTTATACAGCCCATACATGTGAATATACGCAGAGGTTGGTGTTCAGGATGCAAACTATCCAAACACCTCCCAGCACATGCTGATTCAAAATCCCACCACACAGCACTAGCACTGTCATCCAAAAGAATAGGTCTCGTACTTTACCAACACAGAAAAATCGCATGAAATGCAGGGCCAGTAGAGCGGTTATGGCTCAAAAGACACACGGATGGGGCTTATGGTGTGCCCGCCGTTGTTAAAATGCACAAGCAGCCTTAAATATGACGGGAAGGCGGATGTGTTATAGCCGTCGCCGTAGCATCCGCGTACATGCCTGCTCCGTCCTCGGCTCCATCCCGTCAACTTCCGCCCTTAGGGCGAGAACGTCCGGGCATAATGACTTCCGCATAAGTGCTGGATATGTGACGTGCGCTATTATCGCGCTCGCAGCGTCACTTACGCCCCACACTTTGCCAAGTGCTGAACGGCCACTTCGTTCATATGTTGTGCAAAAACGCAAGTCAAGTGGCTCGAGTGCAGCACTTTAATACATAATGTGCACACGAACAACGGGCCATTCAAGGAAGGGGCACGGAAAAAAAATTCATAACTCACGACCCAATGGACAGAAAAAAGTTGTTAAAGATAGGTCTTGTTCGGCATCATCCTGATAGTGATCAGGATGAATTAGACATGACACAGATAGTAAGTGTATGACTTGATGGTGCACAGTGATATGTGATAAAGTCATTAAAAATTCAAAAGTACATATATTAATTAGTATGAAGGAATATTAGAAGAAGAGGATGGTGACATAATTGACTCAATTGTATGTCTGTAAATAAAGTTGCCTGATTAAGTTGTTGAGTTTAAAAAGTCGGTCTTCCTGTGGTCCAGACCTCTCATATGCTTGTCACTCTTATAAATAGCAACTAAAATTTAACTGTTCATTGAGTCCCTGTGGATATGTAGTTCCTAGAGTGTAAATCCAAAAGGTTTCACGTCTAAGGAGGTCCATATCAAAATTACCCTTCCTTTAATTGGGTATGAGAAGATCACATTCCCTATGACTTTTGAGTCCTTAGGAGACTCCCATGTTGACTCCAAATGTGTCTAGATACTGGTGATGTCTATTGTTACGGATAGTAAATAGGTGTTTCACCCTTAATCTCCTTCTCAACTTCCGGGTTGGTTTTTCCCCACATTGTCTAGTCCACATGGACAACGAATGCGTTAGATCACTCCTTTTGAAAGTCAGTTTATGAAGTGTTTTATCTTAAATGACTGTCCAGTTTTAGTACTCCTGTAGGTTTTTCCAGTTCTAGATGTGGAATCTATACACCCGCTTCTTATCTATAGTAGCAGCCTTTTGGCTGTCTATTTAGCCACTCGAGTCACTTTGAGGGGGTACATAATGACTTCTCACAGACGGTCTTGGAGACTCTTTCCCCTTTTTAAATGTGATGGCTGGTCTCAAACCACTTTGTCCTTGATGTCAGGATCATTAAGAGGATGTCCCAGTGTTTACGTTAATATCTTACGGACTTCATTATTGGCTACATCAAAAGTTCCTATCAATCTATGATTCCTGAGTCAAATGATCTCTCTTTCTTTTTAGGGGCAAAACGGGCCATTTTCTATCCGTTCGGAGTGCAGAGTGATTTGATTCTCATGAGGTATCCCCTCCGCGGTACATCTTTTCCCTGAATCTCTCACACAAGTCCTTGGCCTGATGAACAAATTTCATTTTTAGTGGAACAATTAACGACGCTTCAGTCTCAAGATGATGTACCTCGTGGGTGCAGTGGGATTTTCCATTCTTCAAAGAATAGGGGTGGCTATAATCAATGCAGGAAGTGAATTACATCGCCGTCTTTTACGATAGATGGAGGTTTTAATCTCCCCATCATTGTCTTTTGTTACCCATACATTAGAAAGCTAATTTTGGTGGGATCCTATCTCATAGGTGAAATATAACTTGAGTCTATAAGGTTTTGATTTAAAATTTGCATGAACTCTATGAAACTCCTCTTTTTTTCCCACTCCACAGGACAAAGATATATCTTGTATAGAATGCAATGTTTTCGATGTATTTAAGGGGTTCATCCGCCAAGGACTATTGTATCCTCCACCACCCAAAGTATAGATTAGCATAACTTGGGGCGCAGGTAATTGCCCATGGCGGTCCTCTCAATGATGGTTAATAATTATCCCATGAATAGAAAAAAGCTTTTGTGTGAAACAAAACCTTAAAGATATCAACACAAATTTATTATGTAAATCAAATTGTTGACCCTCCCTCTAAGAAAATGTTCAGCTGCCTTGAATCCCCAGTTCATGTGGAATAGAAGTATTAGAGCGACGCTCACATCAATGCTCCCAAGAAAGATATCTTTGGGTACCATTATGCCATCAATTTTTTTTTAAGAAGTCCATGGTATCCCTTGTGTAAGACGATAGGGATTCTACAAAAGGTTTAAAAATGTTGTGTTTTAGTATGACATGCAGATGACTGCCGCCACCCTTAGAATCGCTTCACTATAAAATTCCCTGGGCACTTAAGAGGGCAAAACTGACCAAAAGAACTGAAGCGGGAATGTAGCCTGATAAAGTCATGCCAGAGAAAGCTGGAAAAAAACAAGCTGAGAGCTCAGGTGGCAACATCAGTGACAGACTGTGGAGGTGACGGCAGCAGCCACAGCAGCTTGAGGTCAGAAAGTGGCACATTGACATTCTGAAGGTGGCAAAAACAGGAATAGGCCACAGAGTGGCACAATGACACAGTGTCTAGGTCACGGCAGCAGCCACAGCAGCAGCATGAGGTCAGACAGTGGCACAACGACATTCTGGAGGTGGCAAAAACAGTAGTAGGCCACAGAGTGGCACAATGACAGAGAGTGGAGGTGGCAAAAACAGGAGTAGGCCACAGAGTGGCACAATGACAGAGAGTGGAGGTGACAGTGGCAGCAGCATGAGGTCAGACAGTGGCACAATGACATTCTGGAGGTGGCAAAAACAGGAGTAGGCCACAGAGTGGCACAATGACACAGTGTTGAGGTCACGGCAGCAGCAGCATGAGGTCAGACAGTGGCACAATGACATTCTGGAGGTGGCAAAAACAGGAGTAGGCCACAGAGTGGCACAATGACAGAGAGTGGAGGTGACAGCAGGAGCAACAGCATGAGGTCAGAGAGTGGCACAATGACAGGGTGTGGAGGTGACCGTAGCAGCAACAACAGCAGCAGCAGCATGAGGTCAGAGAGTGGCACAATGACACAGTGTGGATGTCACGGCACCAGCAACAGCAGTAGCAGCATGAGGTCATAGAGTGGCACAATGACAGAGTGTGGAGGTGGGTGGCAATACCAGTCCCTGGTAAAGATGGTTGGTGGCAGATGGAGAAACTGGCAGCAGATGTGTGGCATCAGGCGGGTGGCGGCATCAGAATAGTGACTGAGGCAGGTAGTTTGAACCCAGACTCATTTTTCACAGTTTTGGTCAGGCGTCATGGCTGACCTAAGGCATTGGTGTGTGGAAATCCTGGCCGATCCACGCCTGATGCATCTTGACAAAGGTCAGTCGTTCCACATTTCCCGTGGACAAGCGGGTTCTCCTTGGGGTAACGATGGCCCCCGCCGCACTGAACACCCGCTCTGATGCCACACTACTGGCCGGGCAGGACAGCTTCTCCAGGGCAAACTCGGCAAGTTACGGTCACACATCCAGTTTGGCTGCCCAGTAGTCCAGCGGATCTGCTACCTGGGTTGGCAGAGTGCTGTCCAAGTAGGCCACCACCTGTTGGTTCAGGGTCTGCTCCAGGTCCTGCTGCTGCTGGCGACTGCCCTCCTCACTAGGCGGGTGCTCATCAGTGACTCCAGACTTAGGTTGCTGCTGATGGAGCTGGTACTGCTCCTAACCCCCCACCCTCCCTCAGCAGCCGTGGCAGTAGTACGTGAGTGCTGAAGAACCCCCCGGTCAGACCTGTCAGAGGAGGGACGATGCCGCACATAGGCAGCGGCCAACTGACTACGGAGGATTTCCCTATAGTATTTGAGTTTGTCCTCCCTCTCAATAGCTGGGAAAAAGGCTCCCATTTTGGACCGGTAGCGAGAGTCCAATAGGGTGGAGAGCCAGAAGTCATCCCTCTGCCGGATGCTGACTATTCGGCTGTCACTAGCCAGGCAAATCAGCATGCTGCGGGCCATCTGCACAAGTGACTCCGAGGGGCTCCCTGCCTCCATCTCCACTGTATACTGCCACGGTGCTTGCGGGTCATCTGCCTCGTCTTCCTCATCTCCATCTACCTCCTCCAGCTGCTCCTGCTCCTCCTCTCTTGTCATCTGGGTAGAAAATCCACTCATTTCACCAGACAATGCTTCTGCTCCAATGTCCTCCTCCTCCTCCTCCTCCATTTCAGTCCCCACTGGACTCATGTGGCCACGAGATGTAGTCGCCACGTCTCCAGTCCCCTGCCCAGACAGATTTTTCAGCATCTGTTCCAGGACATGAAGCAGTGGAATGACGTTATTCATCCCGTTGTCCTGGCGACTGACATATAACATCGCCTCTTCGAATTGCCTCAACAAACGGCAGGTGTCACACATGAGCTGCCACTGGGTGACATCAAAGTTACACAGGGGAGTACTCCTGTCCGCCTGGATCATCAAAAAATCGTTAATGGCCTTTCTCTGTTCATACAGTCGGTCCAACATGTGCAGGCTGGAATTCCAACGGGTGGAAACATCGCATATCAGAGTGTGTTGGGGGAGGCCGTTCTGCCGCTGCAACTCGAGGAGGGTGTTCCTGGCTTTGTAGGAATGGATGAAGTGCATGCACAGTTTCCTGGCCATTTTCAGAATCTTCTGAAGATCGGTGGAAGACTTCAGGAACCTTTTCACAACCATGGACCATCCCTCCTCGGTGCAGCGCGGACACCATGTTACTCCCATTGTCCGTCACCATGGTTCCGATTTGCAGTTGGCGCGGAGAAAGCCACACATCGATTTCTTGCTGCATGACGCGGAGCAGTTCCTCCCCTGTGTGACTTCGTTCGCCGAGGCAAGCCAGGTGTAGAACTGCGTGACACCGCTGTGCCCTACACATGTGGTATGATGAAGCATTACTTGTGGAGGCTGAGATGATGGTGGTGGTGGAGGAGGAGGAGATGGACATTGGCGCAGGAGCCGCAGTTTGACAACGTGGAGGAGAAAGCGGCGTCTCCTGTACAAATTGTTGGTGTGCCTGGGCAGGAAGCACATTCACCCAGTGGGCCGAAAAGGACATGTACTGGCCCTGACCGTAGTTAAAGCTCCAGACGTCCGCGCTGCCGTGCACCTTGGAACAAACCGATAAGCTCAAGGACTGGCCCACCCTCTGTTCTACATATTTATGAAGTGCTGGTACTTTTTGGAAAATAAATTATGGCTTGGAACTCTTCATCTCGGCTCGGCACAAGCCATTAGTTCTCTGAACGGTGCAGAGTCCACCATTTGGACTGCAGTACCAGCAACTTGGACAGGAGCACGGTCAGCTTCTGCACCTTAGGATGGTTGGACGCATACTGTTGTCTCTTTGCAATCGCCTCGCTGAACGACTGCTGGCGCCATAAGTAGCGAGGAGCAGGAGCATCTGGACCGGGAGATGATGGCAGAGAAACAGCTCCCTTCTGCAGAGGTGGTGGAGCCTTGACTGGCTGCAATGGCATGCGTTCCACTGTGCGCTGCTGCTGCTATTGCTGCGGCGGCTGGATGGACCACCACATCTGAGCCACGTTTCTCCCAGGCCACCGGATGGTGACGCTGCATGTGTTGACTCAGGGCCATGGTGCAAACGTTAGCTCCCTGGCCATGCTTCACTTTCAGCCCACAGATTCTACATATACCCATATTCGGCTCCTCCGGTGTCTTAGCAAAGAACTGCCACACCGCCGAGTAGCTGATTTTGCCGCCAACTCTCCGCACTACTGCCGCCGCTGCCTCGCTGAGCCCCTGTGCCGCTACTTTCTTGGACCTGCGAAGCGGGTTTTCTACTCCGTGGCGGCTTGGCTCCCGACCTCACACTGCTGCTCCCCTGCTGACTCACGGCCAAACAACCCACTTGCTGGCTGCGCAGCTGCCGGACACACAAGCTGATGCCCTCTTCTCCTGACGATGATGAAGCCCTTGCTTCACCCGGCTCCCAAGTGCGGTCGGCTACATCATCATCTATTTGTGTTTCATCGTCACTGCTGTCCTCATCACCGGTCTTGGTATGCAGAGGCTGACCCCTCACAACATGACCTTCCATGCCACTCTCCACATCTATACTTTGCCGCCTACTGCAAGAAGCAGGGGATATTGGCCCCATTTCTTCGCTGCCAAGTAGCTGCTGACTACCCTCCTCAAATTGTTCATCCTCGTTATATACAGTAGTGGCGCTGAGCCCAGACCACATAGTAGATCTCTGGCTGAGGAAACCGGATGGGACAGAGGCGGGTTGAGGACAGGTGAGGGCCGCTGACCCACTCCCGGGCCATGCCAACTAAGGGTTGTGTCTGACGTTCCCACCGACTCTTGGCTGGGGTTGTCAGATGTCATCTGGGAGGAAGTGGATGACCTAGTCAACCAATCAAGAACCATTGGGTTGCTGAACAACACACGGCCGCTAGATGACAGCGGCAGTTGTGGCCTCACCGAGTGACCCCTGCTGTGACGTCCCCTTGCTGTGCTGCGACCTGGGCCTGCTCCAGGAATGTTTGTGCCTCTGCCACTCGCAGGTGAAGAGCCTGCCACCTCTCTGTCTGACATACTGTTTGTTCTAAAATGTACAGACACTGTTTGATGAAGATATCTGTATATGATAAATACACACCCTGTATTTGACTCCAAATGAACCCAGTAACAAGCTTGGGTAACCCTTGGATATAAATTGCGCTCCACAAATGGCCAGGAAAAATTTACTTGTATGTGTCGTTTAAAAACACTGTGTATTTTACTGAATATAAAAGCACAAACAGGCTTAATTAACCTTCGGATATGAATTATGCTACAGGCAAAATGTCTTCTTTGGCGGTGAAAAAGAACGTTTCTTTTACTAAGTACAACTGCAGAAAAAAACTTAGTTAACCCTTGGTTGTAAATTGCGCAAAAGAATTGTGCAACCAAAAATACCAGTTTTGTAGCGTGTTAAAATGGCGTTAATTTTACGGTACACAACAACAAAAAAACTTGTAATTAACCTTCGGTTATGAATTATGCTACAGGTAAAATGTCTTTTTTGGCGGTGAAAAAGAAGGTTTCTTTTAGTGACCACAACAGCAGAACAACGCTTAATTAACCCCTGGATGTAAATTGCGCAAAAGAATTGAGCAACCAAAAACTACCAGCTTTGTAGCGTGTTACAATGGCGTGTATTTTACGGTACACAACAAGAGAAAAACTTGTAATTAACCTTCGGTTATGAATTATGCTACAGGAAAAATTTATTTTTTGGCGGTGAAAAAGACTGTTTCTTTTAGTATAAAAATGAGTTCTTTAGTATCAGCTATCATAAGCAGCCACGGCAGCACCTTCCCTAATCAGTACAGTGAGAGCGGTATGAGCTCCCAGCGTCGCGCCCAGACTTATATAGTGCAGTGACGTCACAGAATCCCGCCGGTCTCTGATTGGCTTCATCTCTGCACATGTCATGCAGGCTATGCCCTTCTTCCTCCCAGAGTGCTTTGCCCCATGTAACGCCATGTGCTCGCAGCCATTTTATCAATGAAAAGCACACTTCGTTCACCCGAAGTACCCCAAACTTCGACTTCGTTCAGAACCGAAGTTTTCCTGAAATTCTAAACGAATTCCACATCGTTAAATCAATTCGCCCATCTCTAGTTACAGACCACGAATTTCCTAGTAGGTTAGTCTGATCCTGTAGTCTGATGTTACATCAATCCCCATAACTGCTTAATTGTCTGTAACAACTGGTTCGTATATGCATTGGAAGCTCTATTCAGAGCCTTCATCTCAGAGGCGGCACTGGATCCATTATAATATGGGCACCGACGGCATCTGACACACCCCATGGACTACAATGAGGTCTGTCAGGTTTCAATCATAGCATGGATGTAACTATAGCCATAGCAGCTGTTATGGGGCCCAAGGGTTGAGGGAGCCCACTTAAAGGGGTTTTCTCAGTACAGGCTTTCACAGGCATCTTCTCACTTTCTCTCTCTTACAGCTTCAAATCCAGGGGTCTCTCCTCCCTGTAGGCATGTCTTCCCTCACTGTGTCTTCCCTGCTCCCTCATTCTGTGTGAGCAGTGGAAGAGAGAGGATGTCACAGCTCTGCAGACCTCCTGCAATGGTCAGTTGTCATGCCTGGAGAACTGTCACCTCCCTCCACAAGCTCCTTGGAACCAAAACAGCTGTATTGGCATAAACAGTTATACATGCATCCCCCTAATATTGCAGAAAGTGACATCTTGTCATTGTGTCTATCAGAGTGTATTATATGTGTGTTATATGGGTGGGGGGAGCAGAGTGTATTATATGTGTGTTATATTGGTGGGGGAGCAGAGTGTATTATATGTGTGTTATATGGGTGGGGGGAGCAGAGTGTATTATATGTGTGTTATATGGGTGGGGGAGCAGAGTGTATTATATGTGTGTTATATGGTTGGGGGGAATGAATCTAGGATTGCCCAGATCCTTCACATCAGAGCTGTACCTGTCCCAGTTTCACTTTCACTTTTACATAGTTCAGGGGTAGGACGGAACAACACAGGACAGCCAATCACAGTACAGGGGGTGTGTCCTGCACAGAGGAGTGTCCCATCCAGGGGGTTGAACTAATTATCAGGCAACCAATCACAGCAAAGGGGGCGTGGACCAACCTCAGGCTTTAGATTTAGATCTAGAAGCTCACTAATTAGCTAATAGCTGCTATACTAAATGATTTAGATAATACAAGCCAGTTGCAAAAGGGCTTATTTTTACTGTCCCAATCATAACAGATATGATCTTTGTAGCGGGAAAAAACCCTTTAAGTCCACAATCATTGTACCTTTTATAGGACAAAAAGCAATTGGTGGCTTTCTACTATCTATATGAGTTCCCTGATTCTGAGGGCATGAAAGATAACTTCATGTAATAGATACTTATGAAGCTGTTTCAGATTCCTGTCATCAGGTGGTGAGGGCCCATCTCATTTTTCTATGAGGCCCCATGAATTCTAGTTATGCCCCTGTGTCATAGTGCCCATTATTCTAACTGAAAAATTAGCATTACATGTTCTACTATTTTTTTCCATAATTTTCGACAAAATCTGCGACAGAGGATCTGAACGGAACCTTCGAGACGGATGTAAATCTAGCTTAAGTAAGCATGACGAGGGTCCACTCTGGTTTTTAGGAGTGTTCCATCCTTTTAAGACTCTGCATTTTGCCTAGCCTTGGCCTAAAGCTGGAGCATAACCAATCTGCATTCTGAACCTGTGTCCAATCAATGGCTGAGGTGGGGTATTTCAATCATTCTTCCTGTGTCCTGGCTCTATTCCTTCATTCTCCTTTCAGTTTGTAAAATGTTTTCTGGTTTTCATCTTCGGATAGCTTTCTTGGTTGTTTTTCTGCTCCTTGATTTGGTACCACATACTTTCCGGGCTCTTGACCTCGTTTGAATATTCTAGTTTGTTCTGTGTTTTGTCCTGTTTTCCCTTTCCTCCTTTGTGCTTCCTGTCAGTGTTCCCAATCTTGTTTTCCTACATCTCTCCGGTAAAGCAACCTGGGTCTCTTGTAGACAAGTCTTTTCTGGTTTGTGATGGGCTCTAGTGAACACAAAGCGGGGATGTCTGATTGCCGACAACAGTTTTGAGTGGACTCTGTTTATTCTGCCTTCTTTTGCATGTTTGAGGAATTGCTTGTCTGGCAATTCCACTCTGGAGAAGTGGAATTCTCTCTCACTAGTGTGACTATTCTTCCAAAGTAATGTCATGCTATGTGGCCACCTCGTAAATATTACCTGTCGTTTTGTGTATGAAGCTTCTAGGTAAAATAGTAGAATAGTAAGGTTTTATGTCTTGTCCAGTAATTCATATAATTCATTCTTGACATAATTTTACTATAAGGCTCTGAGTTAGCCGATTTTTACCCCACCTTTGACTAGGTAAATCAGTGTGTCTCCATGGTCACAGAATACAAATTTCATGGTAGCAGAATCTAATCCTGTAGTCATATTTTACTCTGATCCTTCTAACTGTTCAAATGTCTGTCAATTAGCAAGCATTGGGGCCACTCTGTTGTGACTACTCTCCTATAATAATCTCATGACACCTGACCGCATCACCAAATAACATCCTCATGCACTATAGTGAACGTGACTGAAGCATATAGCCATCAGACCAGACATGGCAGTCACGTTTAGTTGATGCGCTGTGGCTTAGTCAGGGCGACCCGCACTTTATTGTGTAGCAGTCTGATTTAGATGTCGTGTAGCTTCATCATTGGGATTGCTTTACATATGGAGTTGTCATTTTGTCACTTTTGTCAATTTTGTATTGGACGATATTGTGTGCCATCACAACTAAGGCAATGTGCAGCGCTGTGGAGGCTGTACACTATAGCATTGTTATTTTGACAACTCTATGGACCTGATATTTTGCCACCATACAGGAGAAGCTTCTTTGCATGAGCTGAATCCAGATGTGGCATCTTAGGAGTCTTGGGAAGCAGCTTCTCGATGCTGGGACCCGGTACAAGAGACCTGCAGGGCAAGTTGCAGGATGAAGAAAGTGCTGACATCATCAGTGGTAACCTATCCTAGTCCAAGGAAAAGTGTCTCAGAATACTAAAGCACAGTGTGCATATGGTAGTCTGAAAATCTAGGGCCACTTGTATGAAATTGTATAGGTCTAAAACTCGCTCTTTTGCCCACAGTAACCTATGGGCAAAAAAGTGAGTTTTAGACCTAAACAGATATAAATCAATGAAGAGAGGACCAGGAATGAGAGGAACAATGCCATATATTACCTATAAATTCCTCATATAATGCTAAATTTTCATTATGAACTAATGGATCATTTGAAACATGTGTATAGGGCGTTCATGGAACCGCCAAAGATGGCCAAAGTGGCTATCTTTGGCAGGCCCATTGGCAATGAAGGAGGTGTCAGCTTGTTGACACTGTTGATTGGGATGCTGATTCCCACGGAAGCACGGAATAGGCCTCCGAATCGGCGTCCAATCTGAATGTGATCCTCGTATCATTGTTTTCCATGTAAAATCTGGGTCATTGTTCACACAACAATGATTTTTTTTAGTTTGGATTAATTTTCAGTGCTGAATATTTTATGACATGTTCATTCTCGAGGCCAATTTGGTGCTACAAATGCCCACTGGAAACAATGGAGAGTCTAAAATCAGCGTTCAATCTATATCACACATTTTCTTGGCATAATATATAAGCCCAAAAGGATTTGCATTCTCGGACAAAGATTTGATGAGGATTTCAGTTTTTTAAGCAGACAAAAATCTATGCTTTAAAACTGCTTCTGAAATCCTCGTCAGAAAATCCTCCCTTAGGCTCCATCCACACGACAAGTATTTGAAGTCGGAATCCACATGGATTCCACCTTAAATTACTTGTCTAAAAATTGAAGTAAATGATTCCCATTAACTTCAATAGAAAATATGCACTGTAGGCGTAGGCGCATTTTGGAGGTTGTTTTTTTGCCATTTTTCCTGCAATATATGTGAAAATTTACTAGTGGTGTCAATAACAATGGCTTAAAACCTCATGAAAAATGCACCCCAAACATTTGTAGGTAGTTTTCACCGTGGATCCGCATCCAAAACCACATAGAAATAATTAATCGTCACCTGTGTACTTGTTTGACCTATGTTATGTATGCAACCCGAATGTACAACGCTCTGGAAGCAAGGACGCTCTAAAATAAATAGTAATAATAATAAATAATAATAATAGAAATGAAAGGAAGCAGTTTCTGACTTTAAACCATAAGTAAAAAAAAATATTCGAAATCTACACGCAAAACCATGAGTAAATTTTACTCATCGTGTGGACCTATCCTTAACGCTGTGGATTTCATACAAGGATTTCACATTGATTCAGCACTGAAATTTTCAGCTTCCAAATCTGCTATGTGAACGTTCCCATAGTCACGCAGCGGTTTGAGGACCCCCATTTATGTGAGCAGTTGAGGCATCTCCATGGATCTCCTATTATTAAAATATCCCTGAACTGTTATTCATGGTCCAACCTCATGGTCCAAAAACATAGCTCCGAACCACCAAGAATGGTGTAACGTGCATTTTCTTTCTAGATAGTGATATGGATATTAATAAATTCTAGTCATAAATTCTAAAGGTCTATAATACAGGGTTTAAAGTTTAGCAATTTCTAATGATGCGAGCTTCTTCCATGAAGCTTGTGTCCTTGTAATGTTTTGGTTTAATTTCAATGTCTAACTGTAAACAATGGCTTTGTTATGAATTACGTAGGACTCTGCCAGTCTAGAGATAGGACAGAGGTTAGTAGTTTTGTCAATAGTTTTGTGGTTCTGGCATCCGTAGTAGAACCACTGATCGTTTGACATTTCAGATTCACTACGTCATACATGCAAAGTAGTGTTCACGAATATTTAAAATAAAATCAGATAATTTTAGCATAAATTAGGGTGTGATTTTAGTAGCTGACCAGTAAGATGCTACTTAATGATTATTAATTGAGGTGATTGTTATAATACATGAATGATTATAATGAGGTGTTACTAACAAAGATGGATAATAGGTATTAACCCAATAGAAATATGTCTGTTTTGCATAGATTACATAAGTTAATAAAACTGCTTGCAAAGCCTTCAATAAAGTAGAAAGGATACATTGACATTTTGTGAAATGTCTCTTGTTCTTTCGACGATGTATGTGCACATACACTTTTGAGTTCATTTATAATTTGGACACCGCACAGACAAAGTTGGGGGATATTTTAGACTCCCATATCAATAGCTGTGAGACATTAGCAAGTGCCCATTTGGTTAGCCCCTTTAATTTACAATACAATTGATCTTTTCTATCTAACTCACTGCTGTAGTTATTTACCTTTTCGATATATTATATTAATTAATGTGATTTTTTTCCTTATTGACATCTGGATTTATACAGTAGCTGCATTATTACAATGCTAATTAAAGCCTTAACTTAGTTCTATATTTTCTGTCTTAAAAATGACGTGATCAGGCTCGTATTATAAGTAGTAAGTGACTAAGCCGTGCAATCCCTCCTAATCTACAGGTTATTTTAGGCTTGTTAGTCATGACGATGTCTGTGAGATCTTGTATGTAAATCCTTTTACTACAGCATCATTGTTCATGTAAATCAGGGGCGGAAAGAAAAATACATCATGTTTTTGTTTCTTTAAATTGGGTATTAAAGGGGTTTTTGTAAATGAAATGCCTTTGTTTCAAGGGGGTCGAAGCCTATTGCATTAATATTATGTCATAAAGACATAATCTTAGTGAACTGTCACTTGCTTATTATCTAGTCATATGTCACTATACTACCTCTTACACCTCGTCTACTGTCTGTAGATTGGTAAGAGTTGGGGCCTCTGTTTAATATATGATGCAGTTCAGAGTTTTTTGTAGAAAAGTAGCAAAATTTATTGAAGATATAATACAGTAATAAAATAAGTAGACTACTTGCATATGGGTAAGTCTTGTCCTTTAGTGTGAGCCATAGCGGTTAGTGGTTGTTCAGAAGCGTGAGTTCATGCAGCGCATGTAGCCAGGCAAAAGCAGTCTATCAGGCAGGGCGTAACACACCTGAAGGCGAGTTTCGAGAGGCTTTACCTCTCTTTCTAAAGCATGTTAGACGTAGTGCAGACTTTACTTATATAGCATTGTTTAACCATTTGTTATCCATGCAAAAGTATGTGTACAATTTAAAAACATAAAGTAAAACAGAATTTACAAGAACACGTTAAGGTTGAGCATTTCATTAAGACCTTTCGGATTTAAGGTGTCTAATTTATGGATCCAAACCGCTTCTCTACGTAACAATATTTTTTTAATTGAAATCCCTTCTATTTGTTGTACCTGTTCTAGTATGCACCACCGTAGTTCAGCTATCCCATGGTGTTTCTCATTAAAGTGTCGTGCCAATGTATTCTCCCCATATTTTCTTTCCTTAGTATTTGTGCTAGAATTACCATCTTTTTCATTTTTATCTTTAAATGTACGGATCGTAGAGCGATGTTCATTAACCCCTTAACGACCTTAGACGTATCCATACGTCCAGGTCGTTTTGGGGGGTTTACGACCTGGACGTATGGATACGTCCTGAGGATCGCGCAAACTCTAAAGCAGAGTTCGCGCGATCGGCGCGGGGTGTCAGCTGTATATTACAGCTGACATCCCGCACCATCGGCCCCGACCCCGGATCGCTCGGAGGGGGTGGAGGGGGGGCGGATAACCCCGTAATTATCGCGACAATCCGGTCGCAATAATAAGAGAGACGAAAGGGGGAGATCGCCTCCTCTGCGTTTTTGTCGGCGGCAGCTGCGCACGGATCGGGCGATCCGTGCTGCTCCTGCCCTCTGACAGACAGCACAGAGGGGCAGAGGGAAAGCCCTTTGGGTTGTCTGTGACGTCACGACGCCCAGCCGTGCCTTGTGGGCACGCCCGGCATCGTGATGACAGTTGTCATTAGGAACCAGTCATAGCAACAAGCTATGCACTGATTCCTATTGAATGAGGGGATCTAAAGATCTCTCATTCAAATCCCCTGTGGGGAAAAGTTTAAAATAAAAATGTGAAAAGTGAAAAAAAGTGAAAAAAAGTGGAAAAACAAGTAAAACAACAAACACGAAAAAAAAAATAAAAATACGTACACCGCCCTTTTCCCCTTTACAAACGCCAATCGCCCCAAAAAAAATAAAAATAAATAAAGTACCATATTTGGGGATCGCCGCGTGCGTAAAAAACCCGGGTCTATAAATCTGTCATGTTAATTAACCCCTACGGTGAACGCTGGGAAAAAAAAAAAAAAAAAAAATACAGAAATTTGATTATTGTTCAACCGCAGCACTAAAATGGATAAAAAAGCGATCAAAAACTCCTAGAAACGCCAAAGTTGTACCCTTTAAAAAGTCGTTATCCCCAAAAAAAAAAAAGTCTGATACAGCTCTGTATACGGAAAAA
>JAODAL010054002.1:0-24908 GCA_025379985.1 Phyllomedusa bahiana | reverse complement strand
CATGTATAGTGGCACAGGGGCCACAGCACATAGTAGATCTCGGCTGTGGGAAGCGAAGGGGACAGGGGTTTGGTTGAGGACAGGTGAGAGCCCCTCACCTGCTCTCTGGCCATGCCAACTAGTGATTGTGTGTGACAAACTCACCGACTCTTGGCTGGGGTTGTCAGTTGTCATCTGGGAGAAAGTGTATGACCTAGTGTGTGGTCAACACATGGCCGGTAGATGACACCGGATGCTGTGGCCTCGCAGGGTGACTCCTGCTGTGATATCCCCTTACTGTGCTGCGATCTGTGGTGGCTCTGGTAACCTACCACTGTGTTCTTTGATGCTATGGTAGGATCGTAGCCCTCAGCTTGTTTTTTTCCAGCTGGTGCTGCCATGACTTTATCAGGCTACATTCCTGCTTCAGTTTTTTGGTCAGTTTTGCCCCCGTAAGTGCCCAGGGAATTTTATAGTGAAGCGATTCTAACAGCGGCGGCAGTCATATGCGTGTCATACTAAAACACAACATTGTATGAAGACCAAACCAAGCTCCCTCTGCATATTTAAGCACGGCACAACGTTCTACAGCACCCTACAGGCTCTGTGCAGCCTGGAAATAGCTGTTTTTTAATGCGATTCATCCCGAAGTAATTCGGACCGAAACGAATTTTGTCGGAAAATTCGGCGAAGTCGGCGAATCGAATTTTTGAGAAATTCGCCCATCTCTGATTGTAACCCTAAGAACGATGCCAGAGGAAGTTACAGCCAGAAACAGTGTAACTAGCAAGTGTCTCCTTATCTTGTTTGACATGAAGGATAATTTAATTTTTGGCAATTTAAGAAATACTCCCCTTTTTTGAGAGTTTTGTAAAATAAAAAAAATTTATTTATTACCCGTGTCTGACAATAATATTGATCTTTTTTCCAATGTTTACCTAGAAGGATAGACAATCTTTCCACAGCCATGAGTTCATCCACGACAAACAATGGGGAACAACAAGCGGTTCTCATTCCCGTGTTTACACACGTAGCAGGTGCTGAGACTTTATGAACTACCGGTTAAACGCTGCATTATTCATTTTTTGTTAATGGAAGTTCTATGAACTTTTTCTTTCATTTTTTTGTTCACACATTGACCTGCTTTCTTTGATGTAGGCAACTGTTGTTTTCTTGTTTCCCAGATATGGTATTAATGAGACCCAGTGGGATGTTTTAATCCATCTGCTTCATCTGTTGCTACAATTTTGTGGTCTACGGCATTGTTGCTGACTGTTTTGCCAGATATAATCACTAACAGAATTTTCTTTTCATCTATTCAATTAAAATTTGTATCTTTTTTCTAAGTGGCCTACACATGACTCTACCTGCCTTGATGTAACTGAGCTATAATACCAGACCCGTGGTCTGTTTCTAGGAGAAAGCAGCCATATTGTTCCAGTCCTGGGCAACCAAGATTTCAGTATTTGCAGATGATACTAAATATGACCAGAAAAGAGGACAGCTGTCACAAGTCAGATGGTGGATCCATTGGAGCTTTTGCCAGGACCACGCCAACTCCATCTGACGAGTTCCCTGAGCTTCACCCTTTAACCCCTTATACAAGGGATCTGGTTGCTACCCCTGACACAGTTAGATGTGATGACAATTGATGGACAGGCGTGGTACTGGAGGAACAGACAGAAGATGCATCTGGGTCATAAAACAAGGGTCAGGGCAGGTGCAGTTCCCTTGAAGTTGGGTCACAGTCAGAAGGTCATAAGAGGCATAATTCTTGCAGTGTCGAGTCTCAGGCAGAAGGTCACGGCAAATAGCAATCAAACGGAATGGTCAGAAACAAGCCAAAAGGTGGGAACCAGAGAACAAGATACAGAACAACACGCTAGAAGATGGCTGGCAGCAGAGGGGAAGAGAGAGGCTGGCAGACTGGGGAAAGGAGATGCCACACACTGTGGCAGCCAAGTACACAAGTCTCAGGGAGTGAGGCGTGGCATGACTTGTGAACAGTATTATATTATAAATGTATTTTGATAGGCTGGACACTTGGTAAATGGGATTTGATACTGATAAACATAAGGTTATAGATTTAACACTGATAAATCTAGATTTTATTCTAATAAATAAAAGGTTATGGATCTGAGAATAGAAAATAAATATCGCCATTACATTTATACTGTAAGGCACTAATTAGTAAACGAAACTGTAGCAACCAGTACCAGACAGCTGCTGAAAAGGCAAATATGATTGCAAGTTCTATGTACTAAATGGCATGATGCACGCCGTGGACCCCGCTCTGGAAACACCCACCTGATCATGACTCTAGATTACTAGAGACAGCTCATTGATTTATGGTTTTCCTTTGATATTTGTAGTCAGAAATTATTTTTTCCCTTAAGATATGGAATTGGCTATTTTGGTACAATGGGAAATCCATGGTATCTTCTAAATAGGGTAAAATCTCTAAGACATTTGTGTCATATTGCTTGGATATGCCAACAACGTCTATTTGCTTTTCCAGCACTGCTGCTATATAAATCTAGCAGTTGGTAGGCATTACAGAGAAGTTTGACCCCAGCTGATTGAACAAAGCACCTGTTAGTGACATGCCACCAATGTATTTGGTTAACCATCCTGTTAATTCTGCTTTACTAGTCTCTTAATCAATATGGGAATGCTGCAATTTTTTTAAAGTTAGATCAACATAGATGATATAGAGATAGATAGATAGATAGATAGATAGATAGATAGACAGACAGATAGATAGAAATAGAGAAGAGAGCAGCACAACCAACAACCACAAGATAGTAGATGAACAAAAGAAGGATTTGAGAGAAATAAAATTAAAGAAAGATGAGATAGAAAGATTTGAGAAAATTTTACGGGGGGCTGCTGTTTAAGCCCCCTTTGGCTTTATCCAAAAGAAACAAGATAGGAAGATGAAATTTTAAACTTTTCCTTCCACAAACTCTCCACTAAATGTCAACACATTTTTTACATGGGTATTCCAATTCTGTAACCCCACAAAAAGGGTTTTCAGTTTGACTAAAATTTCAGCCCCATCCGAAAAGCCTTTGGAAACCCAAAAAAGGGTGTGAAATTGGAAACCCTTGAGTAGTGTTAGCGATTGCGTTGGCAAAACGAGATCGATCGATAGTCATAGTCCCCCCCCGCTATGGGATAATTTTTTTTTCATAGTGAGCATCGTTTTAATGCGCGATGACCTTTAAAAGGGCCCATGGAGAGCAACAACCCCTTTCATTTTACACCCAAAAAAGGGCTGGAAAAGGGCTGAAATTAACATCCACAACAGTCAAAAAAATTCATCAAAATCTTAGCAACACACTTAGGTTATAAAAGTCACAGAAAAAATGTCCCAAAACCTTTTAAATATCCCGGGTCTTGTACCCAGCCGACCCTTAAACCTCATCACCCACAAATTAAAAAGTGACAAAGGCAGTATATTTAAACCCAAACATTTTATTGAACTGGACTTTGAATACCCTGTCCTGGAACGCAGCATGACCCCAAACCTGCATGACCCCCACTTTTTAAAAAGTGCCGGAAAAAGGATTCTTTAAAAACCACCTTTTATAGTTTCACGGGACTTTGACTATACCGCCTGGCCACAGCATGACCCCCAAACCTGCATAAACCCCCCCCTTTAAAAATTTGCCGGAAAAAGGAGCCCTTTCAACCACCATTTTAGTTTCACGGGACATTGACTATACCTGTCCTGGGCCCCCGCTTTAGCCCCAAACCGAAAGACCCCCAATTTTAAAAAGTCCCGGGAAAAAAAGGATTTTTAAACCAAACCATTTTTTTTTTCACTGGGCTTTGACTATACCTTTTCCCCGGGCCACCCCCTGACCCCCAAACCTGCATAAACCCCCCACTTTTTAAAATCCCGGGAAAAAAAGGGGGTTTTTAAACCACCATTTTATTTCACGGGGCTTTGGGACTATACCGCCCTTTGGGCCACAGCATGACCCCCAAAACCCTGCATGCCCCCCAAAATTTTAAAAAAGGGGCCGGGAAAAAAGGGGAGTCTTTAAAACCACCTTTTTTTTCCCAACGGGACATTGACTAAAACCTGTCCGGGGCCCCACAGCTTGACCCCCCAAAACCTGAAATACCCCCCATTTAAAAAGTCCCCGGAAAAAAGGGAGTTTTTAAACCACCTTTTTTAGTTTCACTGGAAAATTGACTATACACCTTTCCGGGCCCACAAAATAAAGCCCCCCCCCTGCAAAACCCCCCACTTTTAAAAAAGTCCCGGGAAAAAACCCTTCAACCACCTTTTTAGTTTCACTGGACATTGACATACCTGTCCTGGGCCACAGCATGAGCCCCAAACCTGCATGACCCCCACTTTTAAAAAGTGCCGGAAAAAGGAGTCTTTCAACCACCATTTTATTTTTCATTTGACTTTTGACTATACCTTTCCGGGGCCACAGCATGACCCCCAAAACCTAAAAACCCCCACATTTAAAAAGTCCGGAAAAAGGAGTCTTTCAACCCCAAAATTTTTTATTTTTTCACTGGACTTTGACTAACCTGCCCCTTGGGCCACACCCGCCCCGGGGGCCCGGAGTTACAGGGGGGTGGGGTGAAACCCCAGGCTGGCGTCCGTCATCTATTAACCGCGGGTTAAAACCCTGTTTGACGCAGCAACAAAACTGTCGTGCTAAAGCAGATGGGGAAGCGGAAGTGTGGAACCCCAGCCTTCCCTATACACAGCCCAATCCCGGGGTAGCGCTTGCCCCTCCCGTATGAGTGTGGCCCAATTGGGGTTTCACTTGGAAATACGGGGGTTTAAAACGCTCCTGTTACACCCGGGTGCCCTTTATTTTTGGCATTCTTTTTCTCTTTTTAAAATTTCAACGGGGCGGGAGGAAAGGGTTTTCTGTACTTTTTTTCTCTTTCCTTTGCTCCATACTCCAGTCCTCTGAATAACCTACATCGGGGTCAATTTTTTTCCCTGAACCCCCCTTGTAAAATTTAAAGGGGAAATTTTTTTAACAGCTATTTTTGTACATGCAATTTTTTTAAAGAAATTTTAATTCAAAAAAACACTTTTTTTAAAATAAAAGGGAATCCCACCATGCCCTTTGTTTCTCTTTTTTTCATTGATTAAAGGGGTTTGGGCTCAATAAAAAGGGATTGATAGCTATTTTAAAAGATTTTCCCAAAACAATTAATTTTTGAAATATGTTCCATTAACAGGCCCTTTACCTATTCCTGTTTCTGACAGAAACCATCCCCCTTGACCCACCCCTTGACAATTTTTGAAGAACAAATGTCTGTTAGAAACAAAAATTTTTAGAAAAAGGACCTGAATAATTTTCATTTTCAAAAGCAAAACCCCCCAAAAAATTTTTAAAAGCATAAACCCTTGAGCCACTTGGTCAATTGTGAAGAACAAATTTTTTTAGAAACAACATTTTTTAAAATTTGGACCTGTAAAATTGCGCATGTCACAGCAAAATCCCCCAAAAATTCAAAGCCATGCCCCTTGAGCCATTTTGGGGCCCAATTGTGAAGAACAAATGTCTGTTAGAAAAAAACTTTTTTTTTATAAAAAGGAAAAAAAAAACCCCCCCCCTTAAAGAAATTTGCTGCATTTCAAAGCAGAAATGACCCAAAAAATTAAAAAAAGCCCTTCTCACCCAAATTTTTTAAAAAATTTAGGGAAAATGCCATTAAAACCACATTTCGTTAAAAAAAGGCCCAAAATTATTGCAAAAACTCACAGCAACAGGGACCTCAAAACCATTGACAATCCCGAAAACTTCTTAAGATAAAGTGAGAAAAATGAATACGGTTTTTGTCATGAAACCTTAGCGGCCTTTTACAGTCTCCTCACAGCAAAACCAGCAAAATAAACCCTTTTGGGGAAAAGAGAAAAAAATTGCATTTAAGAAATAAATTTTTAAAAAAAATTTTTCAAGAGGACCTTTTTCTGTTTGAAAAAGGAATTGAAGTAGACGGCAACTAATGGGTAAAAACCTCGGCAATTGGGGCCCAAAAACATCAGAGATCCATGCCTAAATTCATCTTGATGAAAGTCAAACGATCCACTTTAAATCTGGGGAAAGCCGGATGCTTTTTGTCTGTAATGACTCCTCCACCTGGGGCTAAGGTTTTCCGCTCAGATATGCCCGGGGCTGCTGGGCGGGACAAAAACCTCTAGGGGCGGGGGACGACCCAGCTGGGGGCCAAATTCGTCCTTTTGGGGGGAAACCCCCCGAAGTCTTTTGGGTTTCCGGGAAACAAAATCAAAAAAATGGGTGTTGAGACCAGATAGTCCGTGCCCCATGATCTTAAGCTGATCTCTGTTGTTGGATGTGTGCCCTGAAATTGCATTCGGGGTGAGGGGGGTAAACAAAGATTGCCAATTCCCCCATTAGGCTTTTGCCACCTTCCCCTTTCGGGCGGGCCGCAAACGCCTACTTGGCACCCCTACGCTGTCAGGGTCGCTGATTTTATTCACCCGTGACTTTTGGGGAACGGGGAACAGACGCCCCAGATGCTCCTTTTTGATCAATCAAAAGGGTCCCAAATTTCCTGCATTTTACCCAAATTTGGGTGGGGGGAAGGAAAGTCTGATTTTTTTTTTTGTATCGGGGACCAGGAGGGGGCCACCCGGGAACTTTGTTCTTTTTTAGGGGCCTTTAAATTTCGGGGAACATGTTGGGGGGAAAATGGAGCATCCAAGCACCCCTGTGAGAGAGGACCCTTAAATTCCCCAAAAACCCTGGGCCCGGGGGGCACAGAAAACTGATCTTCCTCATCTTCCCCCCCGCCTAAAAATTCGGGGCCAACCTCTTTCCAAGGCAGGGACCCCGGAAACACAGTGCCCAAAGGAAAACCTCCTCCTCCCCCTCCCTCTCCGCTCCCTTCCGCACGCTTAAAACACACCCTGACTTGCCTGAGATGATGCACCCTGAGAGCTGATGCGCCATTTTTGAAAACAAAGCCCTGCCCCCCCAACCCCATTTCCTAATGAAGACCGTAAAATTTGGTGAAACTTTTGGGGCCTTGGGGATTTAAAGGGAGAAAAAGGTTTTCCGGGGCCCCGCATCGGGTTCCCCGCCTCCCCTCCGCGCTGGGGGGAAACCTGTTGTTTTCAAAATGTCCCAACGATCGTTCCAGAACTAAGAAAAACCACAACCCCAAAAGTTTGACAAGGGAAATTGCCCCAACTGACCTTTTTTGGTGGCTTCTTCAAAACGGGCAAGGATGGTCAGAGCTCTTTCACCTGCCTCCACTCTCGGGGGTTTTCAAAAACCCCGAGGTCCGTACCCTGCTTTTTTCACCCCCCATGTGCCCCACTTCGTACTGGCTAATGGCTTGCCTTGCGCCACAATCGCCCGGAGCATGTGGAGGGTTGGGAAATTTCCCGCGTGTTTTCCCCGCAACAATGAGACGGTTTTACGGGGATTCCCAGCTGACCCTGCAAAGCAGCCCCGGGAAAACAAACAGGGTGCGAAAAGGCGGAAGTCGAACTCAGACCTCGACCCTTCTTTAGCGGCATTCCCGACCCGGGGAGCTCTTTTTGAAAATTTTTGGGCGACAAAGGGCCCTGAAAATGTCCCCGGCAAGGGGTGTGCTCCAGCCCACCCATCTAAAAAGGGGGCCAGCAGATTTTGCCCGTTATCCCCACACCCACCGCCTGGCCCAAGGTTCTTGCACCCAGCCCGCGTTTTGGGCCCCGTTCTTTGAGCCGCCACAGCTCCTGACCTTTGTGTGAATGGGTTTTAAAGGGAGAAATTTAAATTTTAACACGGCCCCGGTGTTCTTGGGGAGTGTGCCACCCCGAGGACCTTGGGGGGAAAAAGGCCCCCCTTTCCCCCCTGCGGTTTTTAAGAGCGTGCCCGACCGAAGCCACCCCCACCCCCCGAGACATCCACCCAGCCACCCAGTGGCTGTTTAACCCGAGATATAGCGGCCCTTGGCCGTCTTACTAGTCCCTGTTCGGTGGGAGATGGGGCTTTTTCCGGGCCGATGCAGAAACCCAAACCCCTTTAAAATTTTTGATGACAAAAGGGGGGGGTTTGGCCCCGGGCAGGGGCGGCTTTTCTGGCCCAAAAAAAATTCCTGCTCGGCATCCCGGAAATTTGGGGGGAAGCGAGGGCCATGCCCTGGCGGGAACCCCTCTGTGTCCAAACCAAAACGGGAAAAGGGAACAAATTCCAAGGCCAAAAGCCTCAATGCCGACGTTCACGGGTTTTGGCTTTGGGATGGTTTGGGGGTTTAAAATGTTTTCCCTTTTCCCGCTCCCAAACCTGGAAGAAAAGAAGGGTTTGGCCCGCTAACTGGCCGCGACGGCGGCCCGGTTTGCAAAAAAGGGGGGAAGGGGGAAGGATAGGAAAGGGTTCCCCTGGTGGTGCTGGTGGTAAATCGGGCGAAAAGGTGAGGCTGAAGCGGGGGCATCCCTGATCAACTCTGAGAGAAAATGGGGGGCCCCGAGGAAAAGCTTGGGTGTCGAGGAGGGGGAGGCGGAGACAGAGGGGGTGACATGGTTGGAGGCCGGCGTCGGTCTTTTCCTTTTTGGGGGCCCAAATGGTTTTCCCCCCATTTCAACTCCTGCATTCGCGCAAGGGGACTAACCCTGTTGGTGGTGGTTAACCCCTTAAGGTTTTTTGCCTCTACTTAAACCTTTTTAAAGGGAAAGGCGCATATGAAATCGCTGGGTTTAATCAGAGGGTTGCCCCAAAGAAGGCCCCCGGGTTGAAAAATTCCGGACCTTTTTTAAAAGGGGATAACCCAGGAGCGGGTTTGCGCGGGCCCTGGCTGGGGGAATCAAAAACAGCGACCTTTTTGCGACCGCCCCCTCCCTTTTTGTGGGGGACCCGATTGACACAAACCCCATCGTCTTCCTCCTCGTCCACCCGAGGGCGCTTTGCAAGCAAATTTTTTGCGGGAAAAAACCCGGGGGGATCCCAATGTCCCTCTCACAACATCATCAAAAACAGGTTTACTTTTGGTTCCCTCCCCGACTTTCGCATCCAGAAGCTGCGGGGTACAAGCAAGGGCACGGGAAGCGTTGCCGGGCCGCCCGGGATTTTCCCCCGTTGACCGGTTTCCCCTTTACCCCCCTCTGATGGGATCAGTTAAATGGGGGTCAGAGCGACTAAATCATCCCCTTGGTTTTTTAACAAACCTTCTGACCCAAACCGCATTTTGTCACAAAGAGGTCTTCAGACAATGGATTTCCACAGTGGGGGGAAAACAGTTTGACATTTGGGCTGCTTCATGTTGGGAAAAGGGGTGCTGATGATGCCCGAAAGACGCATTTTGGGCCGGCCCGCGAGGAAAGAGGAGGTTAAAACTTCTAAAAAGCAGGTTGCAAAAACCCCCCTGAAAGGGCAGATTTGGGGACGAATTTTTCGTTACTTTTTGATTCCAGGGGGCCCCGACCCGCGATGGGCAGGCCTGATGGCCCCGCAACAAAACCATCCGGGCATGCGTGTTTCGCCAGCACTGAAGGGCACCCTTTTCCCCGTACCTCTTCCCCCATGTGCAAACCCCCCCCCTCTTTGCTCGCCCTTTCCACCTGCATTTCGCTCCATGTTCAAAATAAAAAAAAATTTTTAAAAAGGGATGGAATAGTTTTTTGGGAAATCTCTTATTTAAAAGACGGCAAATCACAGCTATTCTCAAAAACCCCCTAATCAAAACAAAATTTCGGATCAAATTTAACGGAAAGGGGTCAAAAAAAAAAAAACGGGCTGGGCAAAAGTCCAAAAAAAACGTTTGTTATCCTTTTTGGGATAATAAACGGTATTTTTTTCACCTTCAAATTTACCTGTGGTAATATAGAATTTTCTGTTTTTTAAAATTTTCGTAATGCTGCGTCAATGAACAGTGCTGAGTGTGGGAAAAAATCAAAAAACAAAGTAACTGTTATGATTTTTTTTTAATAAAAATGTATTTTTTGCAAACCTTTTAAAATTTACCCGTGGTGAAAAATAGAATTGCTTTTTTTAAGGGTTTACCCTAGATCTGCGCAATGAACCCTGCTGGGTGGGCAAAAAATCAAAAAACACGAACTGTTATGTTTTTTAAAATAAAAAACGTATTTTTTTCAAAACCCTTTTAATTCACCTGGGGGTGAATAAAAGAATTTTTCTGTTTTAAATTTTCCGTAGATGCGGGGGTCAATAAAAAAGTGCTGATTTCGGGAAAAAAAACCAAAAAACCCCTTTAAAGTTTTTTTTTGATATAATAAACGAAAATTTTGCACCTTTTAATTCACCTGGGTGAATACAAAATTTCTGTTTTTAAAAAATTTAAAGTAGATGCTGCGTCAATGAACCGTGGGGGGGCGCAAAATCAAAAAACCAAAGTAAAATGGGTTTTTTTTGATATAATAAACTGTTTTTATTGCACCTTTAAATTCACCAGGGGGAAATAAAATTGCTGTTTTAAGATTTAAATTTGATGCTTTCTTTAATGAAAGTGGGGTGGGGGTCGCAAAAAATCAAAAAAAAAACCCTTAATTTTTATGTTTTGGGTATAAAAAAAATGTATTTTTTGCAAACCCCCTTTAATTTTCAGTGGGGAATATAAATTGCTTTTTTAAGATTTTTCGAAAATCTGCGTAATGAAACCAGGGCTGGGGCGCAAAAATCAAAAAACACGAAAAGTTAAGTTTTGATAAAATAAACGTTTTTTTTCAACCCTTTTAATTCCCCGTTGGGGAATATAAAATTTCGTTTTAAGATTTACGAAAATGCTGCTCAATGAACAGTGCTGAGTGCGCAAAAGCAAAAACACTAACTTATAAGTTTTGTATTTAAACGTATTTTTTTTCACCTTTTAATCACCGTTTGGGGAATATAGAATTTTCTGTTTTAAGAAAATTTTCGTAATGTGGGGTCAATGAACAGTGCTGGGGGCGCAAAAAATTTAAAAAACACTTTAAAAGTTTTTTTTTTATATAATAAACTGTATTTTTTGCACCTTTTTAATTCACCGGGGGTGAATAAAGAAAATTTCCCGTTTTAAGATTTACGTAATGCGGGGTCATGAACAAGGGTGGGGTGCGCAAAAGTCAAAAAAAACCCTAACTGTTAAATTTTTTTTTAAAAAAAACTGAATTTTTGCACCTTTCAATTCAAAACCTTTTGGGAAAATAGAAATTTTCTGTTTTAAGATTTACCCTAGATGCTGCGTCAATGAACAGTGGGGGGTGCGCAAAAATCAAAAAACACGTAACTGTTTTTGTTTTATATAAAAAAACGGGATTTTTTTTTTTCACCTTTCAAAATTTTTTAAACCCGGGTGAATATAGAATTGGGTGTTTTAAATTTACGAAAATCTGCGTCAATGAAAAGTGCTGGGTGCCCCAAAAATCAAAAAACACGAAAATTTTATGTTTTGATATAAAAAAACTGTATTTTTTTTCACCTTTCAATTCACCTGTGGTGAATATAGAAAATTTCTGTTTTAAAAAATTTTTCGTAGATCCCCGCGTCTGAACCCGTGCTGAGTGCGCAAAAGCCAAAAAAAACTAAAATGTTATGTTTTGAATAAAAACTGTATTTTTTTTCAACCCTTTTAATTCACCTGTGGGAATATAGAATTGCTGTTTTTTAAAATTTACAAACGCGTCAAGAACAGTGCGATGCGCAAAAGTCAAAAAAAAACGAACGGATGTTTTCGTAAAGATACACGGTAATTTTTTTGGCACAAACAACCTGTGGGGTGACTACAAAAATTGCCCGGGTTTTTTTAAATTTTAAGGGGCAAGGGGATATATCAACAAATCCCAGGTGTAATTTTAAAATTTAAAAAAACTATTGAAAAAGTATACTGATTTAAAAAAAAAAGGGGAGTTTTGCAGCTAACAAAGAGACCTCCCTTTTCAAAAAATGATGTTTATCCAATTAAAAAGTTCAGGGAGCCCAATATCCAGGAAATATTTTTAAAAGCCCAAAATGTTAATAAAAAAAAAATTTTCCCCTACAATGTCCCACACTAAGTCTTTGAACTTTTTCCCCTTTTTTTTAAAGATAGAGCTTGTCCGTGTTCGCCCGCCCCGGGGGCCCCCCCACCCCCCCCCCTCCGCCCACCGCCCCTTTAATTTTCATGGTAATTTTGCTTAAAATTCCCCTAGCTAACTACATAAAAAAGTTTAAAAATCCCTAAACTAACTAAATTGGAAGGATTTACACTAATAGTAAGGTTTCTCGTGTCAGAAATAAAACTAAAAATTTGCTGAGCTGTTTTGGGCCCCCGGAAAAACGCAGGGCCTATCCCATTAGACCTGAAAGAAACCCGGGCGAACGGGAAAACCCGTTCATTAAAAAAAGGTCATGTTTATTTTTCCACCCCAAACGCAACCAACACATCCCAACAAGACGTCGCACACACATCCCACCCTGCTCCATTTTTAATCTGAAATTTGCCCGGGCCCCCAAAAATTTCAGGGAAACCCGAAAAAAAGGGGCGACTTAATAGATATGCACAGATTATTAAAAAACCCTTTAAATTTTTTTGCAGATCTGGAAATTTCGATCACCATAAAAACCTTGCCGATTTCAACTTTGTCGATAAAAATCGCTCAACACTACCCTTGAGGTGTTTCTTCAGGTTTGGAAACAGATGATAGTCGGAGGGAGCAAGATCTGTTGAATAAGGTGGGTGGTGAACCAGCTGGAAGCCTAGCTCCACCAGTTTTGTTGCGGTCGCTTGTGCAGTATGAGTGGAAACGTTGTCTTGCAGGAGCAAGATTCCTTTGGACAGCTTTTCGCGCCTTTTGGCTTTCAAAGCTGCCTTCAATTGGTCCAAAAGTTCAATGTAATACCTTGCATTGATGATTGAACCATTTTGAAGGTAGTCCACTAGCAGCACGCCCTTCTTATGCCAGAACACAGATGTCATCACCTTAGTGGCTGATTTTTATACCCTTTGGTTGAGGAGAACCACTATGTCTCCACTCTTGACTGCTCCTTCGTTTCAGGGTCATACAAATAAATCCAGGTCTCATCCATAGTGACCAGTCGATCCAGGAAGTTTTTATCAGTCCGGAAACGCTGAAAAATGGACCGGGAAGTTTTTGCATGCTTTTCTGATCTGTTGTCAAACATTTGGGGAACCACTTTGCAGATGGCTTCTTCATGTTCAAATGTTCATGGATAATGACACAAACACATTCATGAGAAATCCCCATGATGTTTGCTATTCCTTTAGCTGAAATTTGCCGATTCTCCAGTATGAGGTTGTGCACAGCATCGAAGATCTCCGGAACAACAACCATTCTCGGTCATCTAGGACATTCCTCAGCATTGGTGCTGAAGTGGCCTGTTTTAAATTTAGCAACCCAGTTCTTAATTGTAGAATATGAAGGGCATTGATCCCCCTATATCTGTGACACCATGAAAATCCTTCATGTACTTTCCTTGCAGAAAAAAGAATTTTATCACTCCTCTGCGCTCATTTTCTGCGAATATCGCCATAGACTACGCCATTTTGTTTTCCCGCGTGCCTAGATCACTGTTGCCATAAGCTACAAAAACAAAACTTTGAAAACATATATTAGACACATAAGGCCTTCATGTGATAGAAACAAAAAATAGAACACAAAGCTAAAGACTTATCAGCAGCTCCTCATAGACATGAGATACATAGCTAGATAGATAGCTAGATAGATAGATAGATAGATAGATAGATAGATTGATAGATAGATATATAGATAGATAGATAGATAGATAGATAATAGAATGGAGAGGAGCACAACCAAAAGGCACAATATAATAGACAAAAGAAGGATTTAAGATAAATAGATTACAGAAAGATAAAGATGAGATAGATAGACGTGAGATATGATAGAGAGAGAGAGAGAGAGAGAGAGAGAAAGAGATAGATAGATAGATAGATAGATAGATATAAAAATAGAGAGGAGAGCAGCACAACCAACAACCACAAGATAGTAGATTAAAATAAGGATTTGAGATAGATAGACCGATAAATGCTAGGTAGCCAGCTAGATAAATAGGTATAACTATATTAATTAGATAGATAGATGGATAGATAGATAGTACATGTGCAATGTACATTTATACACTTTTTAACATGCAAAATACAACTTCTCTCCCTTGAGATAAAATAAATGACACATTAGGAAGATACAATAATAGCGAGGAACCTGACTTTCTTTCAGGATGATAAAACATGTAGCAGCCATGATGACTCATGTGCCAGGAATGTCATGTCCGTTAAGGAGCATATGTTCTGGTTAGGTAACAGGAAGAGACTTTGCAGAACATTTAAGCATTTGTTTAATCCTCTGAGATTTTTTTATATTAAGAATGGAATAAATCTGCGAGTTTAGATTGTGAAATATGAAGTAAAAGCTTTTTTTGAAGAGAAACAAGCAAAAGAAAATGCAATTTTGCTGAGGCCTGGGAATGCAACTAATAAACCTATACTCACTGTAGTCAGGATTATGTGTCTGTCCAGGTAGGAGATTACTGTAAACGTTTCAGACCAAAGTGTATCTTTGGTGCCCCTGTGAAAATTTGTAAATGGGCCCCCACTTTCCATGGGCTAGTGTCTTCTCAAGAATCAGGACCCACGTGTGACTGATACCTCTGAACCACCTACAGTATAGTTTTCATGACAAGTTCATGCAGGACATCAGCAGACATATTTTTAGCAAGCCTGTTCTTAGCCGTTACCAATGGCTATAAGCAGGCTTTCCGAAACGCGTTGCAGTTTTTTCTTGCATGAATTGTCATGAAAACTTTTACTGTGTGGTTTTACCATTCCCTTTTGGATTATTTGAAACCCATTTAAAGGGTTTCCGGGGGTTTTCCGAATAAGGGGGATTGGGACAATGTCACAGGTGAGGGGGTTTGACTTGTTTAAATATCACCTACAGTTTACCTATTCACTTGCTTTTTAGGAACTAATATTGGATTACTGAGGACCTACCATAGAGGCAAACCATGCAGAAGCTTTTGGGAAGCCTTCCCTTAGGGGTGGGGGAAAACCCTGGGGACTCTCATTAAATCCCTTTCCCCCAAGGGGAAAAAAAAATAAATTTCCCAAAAGGAGGGTACTGGGTGTGGGGGGAAAAACCCAAAAAATTTAAAAATCCTCCCTTTTAAAAAGGGAAACCCTTTTAAATAATTTCACAAAAAAGCAAGAGATGCCTTAGAGTCAAACATCTATGAATAGAACATATTCTTACTAGTGTTGAGCGATTACTTTTGGCTATCAAAATTTCGGGCGAAAACCCGTTAGTGGGCCCAACCATGGGAAAAGGGTTTTTTGGGATTTGAGCAGTCGTTTAAAGGGGAGGGGGGAGCCATTAAAGTCTATGGGAGAGAACAACCCTTCATTCTTACCCCCAAAAACGGGGCTGGAGAAGCGGGAATTTAACCCCCCAAAAAAACTTTCAAATGGATACCGGGCTACATCTTAGGCAAAAACCCTTGGCTTAAAACCAAAAGAAAAAAAGTCACACCCAATTCACTATCCTGTCTTGTACCACAGCATGCCCTTAAAACCTGCATCACCAAAAATTAAAAAGGGGCCGGGAAGGCGTTTTATTTAAACCATCATTTTACTTGAATGGACATTAAAATATCCCTTTCCGGAACGCAGCATGACCCCCAAACCGGGGGGTTTGCCCCCCAAATTTAAAAGTGTGGGAAAAAAAAGGGTCTTTAAACCCACATTTTAGTTTACTGGACATTGACTATCCTGTCCGGGGCCACGCATGGCCCCAAACTGCAGGGGCCCCCAGATTAAAAAGTCCCGGAAAAAAGGAGTTTTTAAAACCACCTTTTTTAGTTAAAATTTGGACTTTAATATACCTGTCCTGGCCCCCGTATGACCCTTTTAAACCGTCGCCCCCAAAATTTAAAAAAGTCCCGGGAAAAAGGGGGTTTTTAACCCCATTTTAGTTAAAACTGGACAAAACTATATCTTTTCCTTTTCCCGCAGAATGACCTTTAAAAACCTTTCGCCCACAAAATTAAAAAAGGGGCCCGGGAAATGGGGTCTTTCAACCCCCATTTTTTTTGAACTGGACTTTTGAAAAACCCGTTGGACCCCCAGCTGACTTTTAAAAAACCTGTCGGGACCCCCAGTTTTTAAAAAAGTCCCGGGAAAAAAGGGAAGTTTTTTCAACCCCCCATTTTAGTTGAATGGACATTGACTAGAACTGCCCTGGGACCGCGAGGGACCTTTAAAACCTGTCTGACCCCCAGATTAAAAAGTGGGAAAAAAGGAAAGTTTTTTCACCACCATTTGTTGAACGGGGAATTGCCCTTTCCCTGCCCTGTGCCCCCAGCAGGGCCCCGGGGCCCGGAGTTACTTTTGGGTGGGGTAAAGAGCCCAGGTGGCGCCCCTTTCATCTTTAACCGCGGGGTTAAAATGCCCTAAATGGACGCAGCAAGGGAATAACTGTCTGCTGAAGGGTGGGAAAGGGGAAGTTTTGAAAACTAAAAGCCCCCCTCAGTAACAGTCAAGCCCGGGGTTTAGCGTTTTTCCCCCCTCCGTATGAGTGGGGGAAACCAATTGAGTTCCGGGGAAAAATTTGGGGGGGTTTTTAACGCTCCTGTTACCCCCAGGTGCCCTTTTTTTTGGCATTCTTTTTTTCATTTTATCAAGTGCTGGGGGAAAATTTGGTCTCTGTATTTTGGTTTTCTGTCCGTGCTCCATACCCCCTTTTTCCTCTGAAAAACCTACATCTGGTCCATTTTTTCCCGTACCTCCCTTGTAAAAATTCAGAGGAAATTTTTTTTCCCAGCTTTTTTGTACATGCAATTTTTTTTAGTAGTTTAATTTAGAAAAAAACTTTTTTAAAATGGGGATAAAATCCCCCTGTTTTTGTTTCTTTTTTTTTAAAATTGTTTTAAAATGGGTTGTCTAAAAAATACGGGGATTGATAGCTTTTTTAAAATCTTCCCAAAAACAATCATTTTCAATATGTGCCCATTAACAGTGTCCCTCCCTTTTTCCTGTTTCTGCCCAGCCCCATCACCTTGACCCTTTTTGGGAAAATTTGTGAAGAAACAAATGTCTGTTAGAAAAAAAAATTTTTTTTTTTATAATGGGAAACCTGTATTTATAAAAAAATTTCTTTTAAAGAAAAATTTGCCCCAAAAATTAAAAGCATAAACCCTTTTTACCCAAACTTTTGGGATTTTAAAAATTTTTTGGGTGAAGGGAAAAAAAAATGTTCCTGTTAGAAAAAACAAAACCTTTTTTTTATAATTAGGACCCTGTTAAGTGTTGGGTTTTTGGAAAATTTTTAAAAGAAAAAAGCAAACCAAAACCAAAAAATTAAAAAAATTTAAAATTCTTCTAAGCCACTGTTAAAAATTGTGAGGGAGAAATGCCACTTAAAAAGCCACATTTTTTTCCCAAAAGGAAACATGATTATTGCTGTATCTCACAGCAAACATGCCCCAAAAAAATTTAAATATGACTTCTCAGCCACTTTTAAAAAAATTTGTGGGGGAAATCCCATCAAAACCCACTTTTTCTTTTCCCAAAGGAACCATGATTTTTGGGCTGTATTTCACAGCTAAAAGGGACCCAAAAAATTATAAATTAAATTCTCGGGCCTTTTAAAAAATTTGTGAGGGGAAATCCAAATTTTTAAAACCCACTTTCTGTTCCAAAGGACCAAAATTATAGCTGTATCTCAAGCCAGACCTCAAAACCTTAAACAAGGGAAAAAAAACTTTTTTAAGGAAAAAGTGAGTAAAGGGGGAAATCGGTTTTGTCATAAAACCCTTGCTGTTTTTTCCCGTTCCTAAAAGAAAAACCCAGCAAAATAAAACTTTTGGGGAAAAGAGAATAAAAATTGCATTTAAGAAATGTTCTTTTTAAAAAAAAAATTTTTCAAGGGGACCATTTTGTTTAAAGAGGAATGTGAAGTAGACCGGAACAAATTCGGGGGACCTCGGCAATTTGGGGGCCAACAATCATCAGAGATCCAGGGCCTGTTTCATCTTGATGAAATTTAAAAACGACCCATATTATCTGGGGAAAACCCCGGATGCGTTTGTCTGTAATGACTCCCCAGCTGTGCTGGGGTTTCCGCTCAGATATGCGCTGGTGCTGGGGGGAAACCCCTCTAGGCGTGACGACCAGTGGGGGCCCATTCGCCCAAATTTTTGGCCCCCAGATGTCAAAGGGGTCCGGGAAAACCTTTAAAAAAAACATCGGGGGGGAGACGCTTGTCGTGCCCCCTGATTTTAAAAGCTGATCTCTGTGGGGTTGGATGGGTCCCTGCTTGGGATTGCGTTGGTGGGGGTGGAAAACAAGTTGGGCCGGGTCACCCATTGGGGGCCCGGCCCCCCCTGGGCGGCGTTGGGTTTTTGGGAAATCTATGCTGTCAGTCGTATGTTTTTTCCACCGTAAAATTTTGGGGGAAAAGTGAAGCGGGCCCGCAACAAAAAGTCTCCGTTGATAAATTTTGAAAGGTCTCCTTTTCCTGCTTTTTTACTCTTTATTTGGGGGGGTTTGGAAAGGGAAAGGGTGTGTTTTTTGGTTTTGTACCGGGATCCGGGAGGGGGGCCACCCAGTAACTGTTGTTCATTTTTGGCCTTAAAATTGCGGGGATCAGGGTTGGGGGAATTGGGCATCCAAGCCCCTCAGGTGAAGATGGGACCTTGATTTCCCAAAGCCCCCCTTCCCCCGGGGCGGGGGAAATAGCAAACTGATTTTCCTCATCTTTCCTCCCCCGCCTCAAATTCGCCCCCAACCTTTTTTAAGGCGGGACGTCGGAAACACGGGCCCTTGGAATATCCTCCTCCCGTTTCCCGTTTCCCTCCGGCACGCTTCAAAACGCTGATTCCCTGAGAGATGCCCCCTGAGAGCTGTTGCGCTCCTTGCATCCCCTTGGACCCCAAAACCACTCCCTAATGAAGCCCCGGATGAAATTGTAAAAAATGTCGGGCCTTGTGGTTTTTGAGGAGAGAAAGGCCCCGTGTCCGCATCTGTGTCCGCTCCCCCTCCTTTGCTGGGGGAATGTTTTTTCAGAGTGTCCAAAAGGGAACGTTCCAGAACTAAGATCCCACAATGCTATGTGACAAGGGCATTTTTCCGCACTGGGGCCATTTTGGTGGCTTCTTCAAAAAATGGCAAGGGGTGGTGCAGAGCTTTTTTCACCTGCCTTTCCCCTCCGGGGGGTTTCCCAACCCCAGGTTTCCCCAAAGCTGTTTTCAGGCCAAAGTGTCAATTTACTGCGTTAAAGGCATTTTCGCCTTTCTGCCCAAAACGCTGGGGCATGTGGAGGGTGGAATTTCCCGCGGGGTTGCCACGTTCCCAAAAATTTAGGGCGGTTTACGGGGAGGCCGGTGAACCCGCAAAGCAGCCAGGGGGGGAGAAGCGGGTGGGGAACGGCGGAAAGGGGAATTAGGGCTTTTGGGGCCTTCCTCACCCCGGCGTTTCCCGACCCGGGTAGCTCTTTAGAAATTTTGGACGACAAAGGGCATAAAATGGGCCCGGCAAGGGATGTTTCTCCCGCCTTCCGTTCCCTTTAAGGGCGGACAGCAGATTTCGCCCCTTATCGCACACCACCTTGCCTGGCAACAAGGTTTTGGCAACCCGCCAGCGCTGGTTTCGTTGCCCGGGGGAAACCCTCCAAAAGCTCCTGGGCCTGTGTGTGGCCGGGGTTTTCCCCAAAACAGATTAATTTTTAACCGGCCTGGTTTCTCTGGGAAAGGATGCCCCAGAGGACCCTTGGGGGGAAAAAAACCCTGCACCCTCCCTTTTCGGGTTTTTAAAAAGCGTGGGGCCGTGGAAGAAGGCACCTCCCCCCACCATTCCAAAAGGGGGGTTTTGGCCTTTGGGGAAGGTTTGGGTTAAAAGGTTTTTTTTTCTGGGCCCCCCCCAAAAAACCTTTGGGGGGGACAGGGAAGGCCGGCCCACTTTAAAAAAACTTTGGCCCGGGTCCTTGGTTTTCGGGATTTTTTAAAAAGGTTTTTGTCCCCAAACCCGGCAAAAAAGGGGAGGAGGGGTAGGATGGGGTTTCCTAAAGGTTTTTTGCCCGGTGGTACTCGGGGACGGTGGAGGCTGAAGCGGAGGTGATCCTGGGTAAAGATTTGAGGGGGAAAAGGGCAGCTGAGGAAAAAATTGGGGGTTGGGGGGGGGAGGAGGCGGAGACAGGGGGGGTGTGACAGTTTGGGTTTGGGGGGCCGCTGGTCTGGCCCTTTTTTGGGGCCCAAATGTTGCCTCCAAAATTTTAAAATATTTCATTCGCGCATGTGACTAGACCTTTTTGGTGGTGGTTAACCACCTTAAAGGTTTTTGCCCCTACTTTGCGTTTACGGAAAAAGGGGGCATATGACTTTTGCTGGGTGGAAACAAGGCTTTGGGCAAAAAAGGCCCAAAGGGTTTAGAGGTCCCGCACCTTTTTGCGGGGTTAAACGAGGAGCCCGGGGGGTTTGGGGACCGTGGCTGGCGGAAAACTTTCAGCGGACCCTTTGCGGGCCCCCCCCCTCCCTTTTGGGGGCGGAACCGTTTCTGGAACTCCCCACGTTTTTCCCCCTCGTCCGTGATGAAGCGCTCGCAAACAAAAACTGTGAAAAAGACCCGTTGGTTTCCCCAAAGTCGTATCATCATCTTTAACCAAAGGGGATTGGTCGTCCTGGCATTCTGCATCCAGGGGCTGCGGGCTTCAAGCAAGGGGCTGCAAGGGTTGCCCCACCGGGCCCGGGATTTTTGCCCTTGGGCCCGGGTTCCTTTCCTCCCCTGATGGCATCTTAAATGGGGGTCAGAGCAGAGGGGAAAAAATTTCCTCTTTGGGCCCCTTTATTTTTTTAAAATTTCCCTTTTGGGCCCCAACCGCAAATTTTTTCATCAAAGAGGTCTTCGAAAAAGATTTTTACCGTGGGGGTACCAAATTGACATTTGGGCGCTTCTGTTGGACGGAAAGCTGGTGATGCTGATGACGACATTTTTGGCCGTTTACTGGGAGGACGAGGAGGTTTGACTGTGGTTTCAGGTTGGGGTTAACCACTGAAGGACAGATTTGGCGACGTGTTCCCTTACTGAGATTTCAAAGGGCCCCGACCCAGCGATGACATGCCTTGAGGTCCTGCAAAAGATGATCCCCCGGCATTTCGTGTTTTCGCCAAGCACTGGAAGGAGCCCCTTCCTCGTACCTCTTCCTCCCTGTCCTACCCCCCTCTTTTCGTTACCACCCGAATTTTCCCCCGCTTCCAAATTTGGGGAAGGGGAAAAAAAAAAAAAAAATATACAAATTTAAAAAGGGTTTTTGATAAAGAAAAATTTTGGGGAAAAAAAATTTTTTATTTAAAAAAGGAGGACCAAATTTACAAACTAAAATTCTTTTAAAATCCCTTCCAAAATCAAAATAAAAAAAAAAATTTGCTGGATTTTTAAAAATTATTTTTAAACCCAAAGTGGGTTAAATTTTTTCCCGGGGGCCCCAAAACTTTGGCCCGGGCCAAAAAATGAAAAAAAAACGTTCTGAAAAGTATTCGGTAATAAAAGGTATTTTTTGGGGACCTATCAATTCACCTGTGGTGACTTAAAAAAATTTCAGTATTCACATTTAAGTGCAAGGTCCCCCAATGAAAAAAAAGTGTAGGGCAACCCAAAGTCAAAAAAACCCCGTATCTGTTAAAGTATTTTGGATAATAAAAGGTATTTTTGGGGGAAAACCATCAATTTTAACCCGTGGTAAATAACCAAAACCCGGGTTTTAAATTTAACTGCAAGGGGGCTCTATCAACAATTGGATGGGGAAAAGTGCAAAAAACAAAGTTTCTGTAATGTATTTTGGATAATAAAAGGTTTTTTTTACACTATCCAAATTTTCCCGTGGGAACTACACAATTGCTGGATTCAAATTTTTAACTGCAAGGTGGGGGTATCAAAAAAATTGGACTGGGGAAAGTGCAAAAAACCATTTTCTGTAATTTATTTGGTTAAAAAAAGGTATTTTTTGGCACCCTTTAATTCACCTGTGGGGACTAAAAAAATTTTCGTATTACATTTAAGGGCCCTGGTGCCTTTAATGAACAAAGCGTAGGGCAACCCAAAATCAAAAAACAGTATTGTAATGTATTGGATAATAAAAGGTATTTTTTGGCACCTATCAATTCCCGTGGGTTTAATTTCACAATAGCTGGATTCAAATTTAACTGAAAAGGGGGCTCTATCAACAATTTTGGGTGGGGAAAAGTGCAAAAAAAAAAATTTCTGTAAAGTATTGGATAATAAATGGTATTTTTTGGCCTATCCCAAAAAACCTGTGGTAACCCACCCCAAATTTCTGGATTCAAATTTAAAATGCAAAAAGGTTTGGGGGGGTTTTTTTAAACTTAAGAATCTGGGGTCTTTGGGGGGGCCAAGGGGGGGCAAAAAAAACGGTTTCCTGTAATGGGGGTTTGGGGAAAAAAAAGGGTTTTTTTGGGGGAAATAATCTTCCCCTTTGGGGGCTAAAAAATTGGAAAAATTCAAAAAATTTTAAAGGGGGGGGCCAAGGCTGCCCTGAACAAAGGGGGTGTGGGGGGCCCATAAGGGAAAAAAAACCGTAAAAAAAACATGGGGGGTTTTTATTTTCGGGATTTAAAAAAAGGTATTTTTTGGGCACCTATTTTTAAATTTCCAAAATTGGAACCCCACCAAATTTTCTGGATTCAAAATTTTGCAAGGGGGGGGCCTCTAATTTTAAACAATTGGGACCCGGGCAAAAAGTGCCAAAATAAAAGGGGTTCCCCGGGGAAAAAGGAAATTTGGGGGGAAAATTTGGGGGGGGGAAATTTTTTACCCCACCCCAAACACCTTTGGGGTGACTTTTCAAAATTGGCCCGTATTAAAATTCCCAATTCCCAAATTTCTATCAAAAAAGTGGGGCCCGCGCCAAAGGGAAAAAAAAGTATTGAAATGTTTTCGGGGTAATAAAAGGGATTTTTTTGGGGACCCATCAATTTTACCCGTGGTGAATAAAAAATTGCAGTATTTTAAAATTTTTTAAATGCAAATTTCCTCAAAAAAACAAAATTTAGTGCGCCCAAAATCCAAAAAAAAAACCCTATCTGAAATTTATTCGGATTTTACAAGGTATTTTTGGACCTATCAACCCCGTGTGACTTCGGATTCTAATTTAAGTTTCAGGGGGGGATATATCAACAAAGGGGAATGGGCAAAAATTTAAAAAAAAACCCCCTATCGGGAAAGGGATACTGATAATTTAAAAATGGGGGTTTTGCACTAACAAAGAGACCCGCTTTTTCTAGAAAAGGGTGGTATAATATAAATTCAGGGTGCCCCTTATCCAGGAAATATTTCAATAGGAAAATCGTTAAAAAATAAAGGGTATTGCAATGTCTACACAAGTTTTTGGTGAACTTTATCCGGTTTTTTTTATAGAGTTGTCTAAATTTGTTATAAATTTCAAGATATTTTTGGCAAACCCTTTTAATTCACCCTTGGGGGGGCTTTTTAAAATTGGTGGGGTTCAAAATTTTTTGTGCAAAAGGGGGATATATCAAAAAAAAGGGGGAATGGGGAAAAAATTTAAAAATGAAACCTATCTGAAAGGTTTATATAATAAAGTGGGGTTTTGCATTTAAAAAGAGACCTGCGTTATAGAAAAAAAGTGTATTTCCAAAAAGTTCAGGTGCCCCCTTTTCCAGGAAAAATTTCAAAAGAAAACTGTTAATAATTTAAAACTTTTTGAATGTTACACTAAGTTTTTGGGGAATTTTTTCCAGTATTCTTTATAGAGCATGTCTGTGTTGCCCGGGGGCCCCCCCTCCCCTTCCCCCTAACTTTACAGCAGTAGAAGTCCTTTTTAAATTTTTTTTTTTTTTTTTACTAACTATAAAATCTTCCAATCTCAAACTAACTAAATTGTAAAGGGTCACGCTTTAAAAGTAGAGGTTTCTTGTGAAGAAATATAAAAATTTCGCTGAAACTGTTTTTGGCCCCAAGCCCGAGCGCACGTTTCCCTTTTGCTCTGGGCGCTGGGAGGGCACTGAGGGGGTGAACAGGGGAAAATTTTTTATGTAAAAAGAGGTCATGTGATTTTTTCCCGCCAACCCCAACCCTAACATTTCCCCGTCATGACGGGCCCCACCACATCTCACCCTGCTCTATTTTTTTAATCTGATTTTCTGGCCGCCCAAAAATTTCGGAAGCGCCGAAAAAAAAGGGGAATTTTTAATTTGATGATGCACGATTTTAACCTAAATTTTTCGCAGGGTCTAAAAAACGGATCACCATAAAAAACTTGCCCATTTCAAATTTGTCGATAATAATCGCTCAACACTTAAAAACTTACAAAACAATAATAGTAGTAAAAATTGGGGCCCCTTAGCACCCTTTTCAACCATGTTTCTCCCCGTGTGTTCATCGCCCCAGAGGCCCCCAGAGGAAAATTTTCTATTCCATCTTAAATTTCAAGACAGTTGGGTGAAAAGTAATAAACCCCCGTTTCAGGGAAAATTTGGTTTGTAATGTTGGGGTCGGGAAATTTTTCTTGTTTACAGTAATTATATGTCAATTTTTATGTAATGTATATAAAAAGTTGTGTATTTTGGAAAAGGGTTTTTGTCGCCCCTGTGCCGCAAGGGTTTTTTTTTTTTGCCCCCCAATTTTACCTTACCCACATTTTTCCCACAAGGGGGTGGAGAGGTCTTTACCCCAGAAGTGGCAGTTGGAGGCAAAAAGTTTAGGTTTGGGTAGAGAGGTTTGGGGGGACAAGCAGCATGTGATCCAAGAGGATCGACCCTGAACCCTTGCCCCGAGGTGAAAAGTTTGGGATTTGCTTCTCGGGCCTGGAGGTACCAGCCCCTGAGCATTTTAAAGGGGGGGGTCCTGCCAAAATAGGATAAAGAGACTAATGCTTAAAGGTTTGGAAAAAACCCTAAGAGCAAAGGGAAAAGGGGGGGGGGGAAAATTTTTCCCTCTTCAAGGTAGTTGGGGTT
>JAODAL010054001.1:0-24908 GCA_025379985.1 Phyllomedusa bahiana | reverse complement strand
ATTTCTTTTGGAAAGAATTTTAAGTAAAACCGGCAACAAAACGGTGACCTCGGAAATTTGGGGGCCCAACATCAGAGATCCATGCCTGTTTTAACCCTTGAAAAAAGGGTCAAACGACCCCAATTTTTTTGGGAAACCCGGGTTTCTTTGTCTGTAATGATTTCCTCCGGGCTTTTCTAAGGCCCGCCCCAAAATTTTGACGCGGGTCTGCGGGGCGGGACAAAACCTCTATGGTTCACGAAGCTCGGGGGCCATTTTTTCCATTTTGGTTTCCCAAAGAATTTCCTATTGGGCCCGGGAACACATAAAAAAACTTTCGGTTTTAACCAGATAGCCCCGGGGCACCATGATTTTAACGGGTTCCTGGGTTTTTGGATGTGTGCCCTGCATTGCATGCGTTGGTGAGGTGGTAAAAAAGATTGCCAGGGGCCCACCCATTAGGCTTCTGCCACCTTGCCTGCTCCCTGCGCAAAGGGGCCTATTTTGGCACTCAAACTGCTGCCCAAGTCGCTGATTTTTTTTCCAAACCGGACTTTTTGGGGAACGGGGAAGGGAACGCAAACAGATGTTCCCCTTTTTTATCCAATAAACAAGGTCTCCATTTCCTGAAATTTTACTCTCTTTTTTGGGGTGGGGGGAAAGGGAAAAGTGCGATTTTTGTTTTGTCCCCCGGGGACCGGGAGGGGGGCCCACCCATTAACGTTGTTTCATTTTTGATGGTTTTAATGGGGGTTTCATGTTGGAAAAAATTTGGAGCACCAAAGCACTCATGTGAGAGATGGACCCTTGATTTCCCCCAAGCCCCCCGGGGGTCGGGGGGCACTGCAAATTTATCTTCCTCATCTTCCTCCCCCGCCTAAAAACCCGCCCCAACCTTTTTCCCCGGGGCAGGGACGTCGGAAACTCGGTTGTCTAGGAATACCCCTCCTCCTCCCCCCCCCCGCTGCCTCCGGAAACAGCATCAACACAGCCCTGACTTTGCCGAAATAAATGCCCCTGAAGCTGATGGCCACCTTGCACTACCTGGCCCCCAACCCACTCGCCTAAAAAGACCGATAAAAATTTGTAAAACTGTGGGGCCTTGGGGAAATTTGAGGAGAGAAAGGCTCCGTTTCCCCCATCTGTTCCGTCTCCCCCCTTTCCGCCCTTTTGGGGGGCCCTTTTTTTCCAAGATTTCCCCCAACGATTTTTCCAAAACTAAATCCCCACAAGGGCCCCAAGCTGAAAATTTGGCTTTGCCCCAAAACTGACCTTTTTTGTTTTCCCTTCTTCAAAACGGGGCAAGGATGGGGCAGAGCTCTTTCCCCTGCCTCCATCTCGGGGGGCTAAACACCCGAGGTCCGCACCGTGCTTGTCGGCCATGTCCTTGTACTGCGAAATGGACTGGCGCCCCAAACAATGCTGGGCATGTGGAGGGTAAAATTCCAGGTGTTGCCAGCAACAATGAGCGGTTGAGGGGAGGCCGAGCTGACGGCAACGCAGCCGGCGGGACGAAGCAAGGTGCAAACGGGGGAAAGTTAAACTTAGACTTCGAGCCTTCCTCAGGGCAGTAAAACCCGGGTAGCTTTTTAAAAAATTTTTCTGGCGACAGGTTCATAAATGTCCCAGGAAAGGGGAGTCCCCACCTACCGTTTCAAAAGGGGCCAGCAGTTTTCCCCCGTTATCGCACACCCCCTTCCCTGGACAAGGTTTTTGGCACCCACCAGCCTTCTCGTTGCTTAGAGCCCCCCAGCTCCTGACCGTTGTGGACGGTCTCCAAGAAGTTTTTTAAAACAGGGCCCCTGGTTTCTCTGGGCAGTGATCCCGGTTGGAAAAACTGGGAAAGGAAAAAGGGGTGGATGGGTCTCTGGTGCGGTGGTACTCGGGGCAAGGGGGGGGCAAAGGGGGGGGAAACTGATCATGACTCGGGAAACATGGCAGCTGGGGAACGCTTGGGGTGGCGGAGGAGGAGTGGTGGAGACGGGGGTGTGACAGGGTTTTGGGGCCCCCGGCGTCGGTCTGCCTTTTTTTGGCCAAGTGTTGCCCCCATTCAATCTGCAGCGCTGCATGTGACTAACATGTTGGTGGGGGTTTTAAACCACCAATTTTCTTTCCTCTATTTATGCTTTACGGCAAAGGCGGCATTGACATCGCGGGTAATCAGGGCTTGCTCAAAGAAGGCCCGGGGCTTATGAGGTCCTGGCCCTTTTTTGACGGGATAAGCGAGGAGCGGGGTTTGCGTAGGGGCTGGGGAAATCATATAAGGGGACTTCTGCGCCGCCCTCTCTTTTTTTGAGGGGGAAACCCGTACTGACACTACCCATCGTTTCCTCCTCGTCCAGTGTGAAGCGCTCGAAACAAATTCCGCTGAAAAGCCCACGTTTGGATCCGCAATGTCGTCATCATACTAACCAGGTGACTTCGTCGTCCTGGGCATTCGCATCAGGGTCGGGGGGACAAGCAAAGGGACTGCAAGGCGTTGCGACCTCCCGGGTTTTTGCCGGGTTTTCCGGCTTCCTTCTCCCCCTTGATGGGATCAGTAACGGGGGTCAGACAAGAGAAAAACATCCCTTTTTGGGCCTCTTTATCTTTTAACATGCTTTGACCCCAACGCATTTTTTCATCAAAAAGGTCTTCGAAATGGATTATCCACAGTGGTGGGTACCGAGTTGACTTTTTGGGCTGCTTTTGTTGGGCGGTGCTGGTGATGTATGACGAATTTGTGGCCGTGACTGGGAGGACGGGAGGTAAGATGTGGTGCGGTTGCATTAAAACCACTGAAGGACAGATTGGCGACGCTGTTCTTATGGATTCCAGGGCCCTGACCCCCGCGATGCAGGCCTGAGGTCCTGCAAGACGATCCGCTGCGGTGTTTTCGCCGCACTGGGGGGCACCTTTTCCCTACCTTACCCCAGTCCTACCCCCCCCCTTGCCCCGTTACCCCCCCCCCCCCCCCCCCGGAATTTCGCTCCATGTTCTAAACTAAAAAATTTGGAAGGTATAAGAGTTTGGAAAATCTTATTAAAAGACGGAAATCACAGCTATTTCAAAACCCTCAAACCAAACAAATTGCTGGTTCAAATAAACTGCAAAGTAGATCTATCAACAAAGCGGCCTGCGCCAAAGTGAAAAAAACACGTATCTGAAATTTTTTGGTTAAAAAACAGGTATTTTTGGACCTTTCAATTCCCCGTGGCGACTAAAAATTGCTGTATTACATTTAAATGAAGGTGCCCAATGAACAAAGGTAGGCGCCAAAAATCAAAAAAACACGTATCTGTAATGTTTCGGATAATAAAAGGGATTTTTTTGGACCTATCAAATTTACCTTGGTAAAAAACAATTGTGGATTCAAATTTAACTGCAGGTGGCTCTATCAACAAATCTGGACTGGGCAAAAGTGCAAAAAACACGTATCTGTAATGTATTCGGATAATACAAGGTATTTTTGGCACCTATCAACCTGTGCCGACTACAAAATTGCTGGATTCTAATTTAACTGCAAGGTGGATATATGAACAAAGGTGGAATGGGCAAAATTGAAAATGAACACCTATTTGAAATGTTACTGATATTAAAGTGGAGTTTTGCACTAACAAAGAGGACCTGCAGTTACTAGAAAAGATGTGTATCCTAATATAAGTTCAGGCTGCCCAATATCCAGGAAATATTTCAATAGAAAACTGTTAATAATGAAGCTATTGCAGTGCAATGTCTACACTAAGTCTTGGTGAACTTTATCCCATATTCTTTAAAGAGCTTGTCTGTGTTGGTGGCGGGACCCCCCCCCCCCCGCTCCTCCCCGTGACTTTACAGCGGTAGATGCTCCTTTAAAATTCTCTACCTAACTACATAAAATCTTCCAATCTCTAATCTAGCCAAGTTGTAAGGATCACAGCTAACAGTAGAGCTTTCTCTGTGAAGAAATAGATTAATTTCGCTGAGCTGTTTGGACACAAGCAGAGCGCACGTCCTTCTACTCTGAGACGCTGAGAGACACTGAGGCTGAACAGGAAGGGCTGTTCTATGTAAAACGAGGTCATGTGATTTTTCCAGCTAATCGCAACCATACACATCCCAGTCATGACGTCGCACACACATCTCACCTTGCTCTATTCTGTAAGCTGATTTGCTGGCCGCCAAAATGACAGGAAGCGCCGAAAAAGGCGCGATCTTAATAGATGATGCACAGATTTTAACCTAAATTATTTTTATCTAAATTATAAAATTTCGATCAACATAAAAACTGTGCCGATTTCAACTTTGTCGTTAATAATCGCTCAACACTAGTCTTGAGCTGAAGATCTGATCAATTAGAGACAGATTGTTTGCTAGGGACAGGCTGTCTGATAACCACATTGAAAAGACTGTGGTTGTAAACCAAAATCTCCTCATTATTGTTATTATTTATTAGTATTTATTTTTGAGTGCCATTAATTCCATGGTACTGTACAACCAAAGGGATTCAAATACATAACATGACAAATACAATATTAGCACTCAATAACATACTGATATAGAAGAAGAGAGGACCCTGCCCACAAGAGCTTACAATCTACAATGGAGAAGGGAGGAAGACAGAAGGTAAGGGTTGGAGGTGATTGTATTATGGTGTTGTATCAGCATGGTTATTGCCTGACATGACTCAACAGTTCACTTATATTAGCATTTAGTATCCTGCAGAGAGAGAATAAAAAAAAAAAAACACAACACTACGACATGCTCTCTGCAAGCTGCTGTGTAATTTAATATAGGACCTTTTTCAAATAAAGTTTGCACTTCGGTTTTGTCTAAAAACAAATTTATCAACGGACGCTTTTCCTTCCAGTGGGACTCAATTTGGCGTATCAGCTCTGTCTAGAACTTAAGTTGCGTTCCCACGGCCAAGACCAAATACCGGTTAGATTTTCCGACTGGTAATTTGTCTTTTTTTGGCATGCAGGGGGAGGGCTTTTGTGCACGGTTTGCGGAGTCAAGCCGCTTCGGACCCACATGTTCATGTTCTGCCTCAAAACCAGGCGAAAGAATGAACAAGTTCTAAGTTTTTAGTAACGCTGGCGGAGTCAAAAACCGTCCAGTGGAAAATGGGCTGTGATCATTAAAGGTTGACAATCGCTTTACAGACAGATGGTTTTCAAATCGAAAACCATCTGTAAAACAAAATGAAAACCTGCAGTGGAGACAAGCCCTTACGAGGAGAAGTAAGGTTGCTTTCACACGTTGTGGATTTAGTGCAATTTTTTTAACTTGCAGTGCTGAAACTGAAATTTGAACTGCATTTATTACCAGAAATTTCTTTCAGTTATCTTGACTGTTTAGAAAGGTGTTACAGGGGAGTAATTTAGGCCATGTCCTCGGCTGCAAACCAGCTGAGAAATTTTACACAGACCTTAATGGAAACCCTTGCAGCGGCACACTGCACGGTTTTCCCCCCTTGGTTTTTCAGACCGCTGGTAGTCCGAAAAAGTAGAACATGTTCATTCTTCTGTCTGGTTTTCGGACAAAATATGAAACATTGTCTATGTAAAGGGGGGGAGGGCTTTTCTCCGCAAATTGGAGAGAAAAGCCATCCCCCGGCGGACCGTGTGCACGGCAAAGAAAACAGGACAAATGCTGTTTCCCGTGCCGTGTAAATGGCCCCTTGTTTTATTTAGAAACTGTAAGACTTCAAATACAATAAATTTATTACTTGTAACACCTTCTAAACAATTAAGAGAACTGAAAAAAGCTTGCTGGTAAAAAGGCAGTTTAATTGCAGTGCAGTGCCACGCAAAACCACACCATGTGAAAGCAACCTGCTAAGTGAACCTTGTTCACACTTTTATGGACAGTAGAATTTTTTGCTGCACCTCTCACAAACAGGAAGTATGATCTGGGTCTTTTAGATTTAGAGGCTCATTAATTCTGTTAACTTGAAAATTTGAAGCATAGAATTTGGTGTGAGGAAGGAAAGTCACTATGACACAGCTGTTACACATTTTTTTTTCAATTGTATCGTATTACTTGTGAGCTCTTTGTATGGAATGTGTGATATGCAGGTAATTATGCTCAAGGCTGTCATCAACATTACATAATAAATCAGTTCTGTCCTTAATTATGCTGCTTGTATAGTGTCTTTCAAGAGGTTATTCCCTTCTTTAATAATGAAATATTGCTATAATTGCCAGAAGCTTTGACCAGTAGGGTCTGACCTCTGTTACCTTACCAATCATGAGAATGTTTTCCCTGCACAAACTTGTTAGCAGAGATCAATTTTTCCCAAGTCCTCTTTCTATAAAAGAATCCATGTAGATCTGTTTTAGAATATGTTATTTGTGTTGTTGCAAGGTTCAAGGGAGGAGGTGGATGGTGGGTGCGGGTTCCTGGTGCCAGGAGGTAGTGTATATCGGTGGATTCGATTTAGGGCATGTCCCCGGAAGGTTTTCTGTCGGTTTTTCGCCAGTTTCGGTTTTGCAACCGCCTAAAAAAACGGCCGAAATGACACAATGGTGTTTTGGGAAAAAACCCCGTGCAGCATCCTCACTCCCGGGGGTTTTCCCGTTTGGGGATTTTTCCCGCCGGGTCCGCCCCGCAAAAACATTGTAGAAGCACAATTTTCCCGTCGATTTTCGGACGGAATCTGGTTTAAATTGAAGGTGAGGGCTTTTCCCCCGCTCATCGTAGAGAAAACCCGCCCCCCTGGGGCCGGGGGGACGGCGCAAAACAGGACAAATCCCGGCCGGCAAACCGGACGACATTTGTCTGTGTCGTGGGGAACGCGCCCCTTTTCGTTGTGAAATTGCTGGGGGTGTAGTTCACCGGCAAAAAAGAATAAAGAGGTTTAGCCTGGGCCCTTTCGATTTATCACAGGATTTTTTATTGCTAATTTTCTAAAAAAAAAATTCTCCCCTATTGTGTCAAGCGAATTTACTTGATTGATGATTGTGATTAATTTGTACATTCAGTGCAATGTAGCAAGGGGAATATTTGCTTTGCATTCCCAAAGAAACAGTGAGATTTGAAAGCAGCGTTTTTGTTTCGCTGTTTACACATGGTCTGTCTTATTTCTGTGATCTAAAAATTCCCAAATGGATGTTCAATGACCTTTGATTTTTTTAGAGTCAAAAAATAAAACTTTATTTTTTTGTACATTTTCAGCCAAAAAAAGATAAAACTTTTAAATATTTTTTGGAAAATAATGATAATAGTTTAACGTGAAATTTTTATATGTAATAATCTTGTTAGCGCTTCCCGAAAATTCCCACATGGTCTGCAAATCCAAAATACGTTTTTCTGTGAAGATCATTTTACATCCTGCCCAATTTTTAGAGATGTTATTGAATGGGGCATTCACCTGTCTTTGCTTAAATATGTCTGCAGATTACTGGTGCCATCATAGTTTGGCTTAACGGTCAAAATTTTTGGGGGCGTTCCAAATCAAATCTTTTTAAAGTGTTATGGAAAAAAGAATGTTTTTTCTGGCCTTGAAAAGCATTCAGCAACCAATGCCTTTACTTGAATAGGTTGGGTTAAACCCCACTCCAAACCAAAAAACAAAATTCCAACCGAAACTAGACAAATTTAAACCAGATTTCCAACCCCCAACCATGTTTGTGTGAGAAGGTGATTTGTCTGAAAATTCGCAAAGATTGGTTTTTTTTTGACATGAAATGAATCATTTTATATTTAGGTTGGAGCAACAAGGTTTAAATTTGTCCAGAAGTTGCCAATAAGGTGAAAGGGGGGCTGGGGGGGGGGTCAAAAAAATTGAAGTTAACGTTAAAAAGTCAGGAAAAAACCTAACTCATTTTAGGGTCAATTTGTTGACGATTATTTCCAAAATTAGATACGGTGAACCCAAAGGAATTTAACATTGACCACAAACCAAAGTGCAACACTTTCTTGGGCGTATCGCTACGCCAAAAGTAGTTTTATTAAAAAAGTACTCACTTATAAAACAGTATTTTTTAGTTATTGCCAAAATTATGCCAAAAGGATCCTTTTTCCCCCATAAACCTGTTTTAAAAGTTTAGTGTACTTGTAATGGGTGGGTGGGGACCCTTGGACCCCCGCAAGCGATGATAGCCCAAGCCCGCCCGGGAACGGAAACTAAGTAGCCCCGGTTTTCACCGAGCCCCCCCCAAAGCGGATGGCTTGCTGCGGGTGAGGCACCAGGGTCCCCCCTGCGTGATTTCTTGCGATGGCGGCCGGGGTGCACCCGGGGGTACAGAGTCGTATCCAATTTGGGGCGGCGGGGCAGGGGAAGGTCGGAAGGCCAATTTGTGGCTAGACAGGCGGGAAAGGGTCAGGCAGGCGGCAGAGGTTCGGGGGTCGGAGAAACGTGCGAGAGGCTGGAACCCGGTAGGGCGAGAATACACTTTAGGAAACGTTTAGAAAAGGGCCGAGGCAACATAGCCCAGCAAGGGGTGATTGTGGGACGTGCCCTTTAAAATGGGAAAAGCCCCTGGCAATTAGCCAATTATGGGGGTGGGCCCTTTAAACCCTGAGAACACGGCGCTTAGGACACGGGCACGCGCGCCTGGGCCGGCAGAGGGTGCGGACAGAAGGAGCGAGGTCAGGTGAGCCCCCGGCGGGCGGGGAAACCCCGGCCCCTCCCGCGGCGGCCCCCGACCCCGGTGGGCGCCCGGGGGGGGCGGCCACGGGTGCGCCCGCGGCCCGAGGAGCGGAGGGTACCGCGCCAGTACCCCCCCCTTAGGTCTCCCCCTCTTTTTTTAGGTGAAGGAACTTAGGGATAAGGTCTGGGTTTGGATATTGGACTCCGGTTCCCAGGACCTCTTTTCGGGGCCGAAGCCCCCCAATCTACAAAAAAAAAATCGCTTCCCCCGACGATTTCATGTCAAAGATGCCCTTTTCACTTCAAATCACAGGGATTAGACAGGAGACGGGCACGCCTTGGGAGAACCGGTTCAGGACCAAGGCTTTAGGGGGGGGGAAAGAAAACGTTAGGGGCCCCGGAGAATGGAGGAGGCAGATTTATAGGACACCGGGTTCAGTTGTCGCAAAATTTTCTAAGGGTCCCAAAAAACCGGGGCCCCAAATTTTTATAGTGGGATTTTGGGGGGTAGTATTTAGAAGAGACCCCACATTTTATCCCCTGGGAGGAATTTGGGGGAAGGTCTTCTCCCTTGTCAGCCTGGGTTTTCATACGGGCGAACCCTGGAGTAAGCTTGTCGGGTCTCTCGCCAATGCCCTGATATCCGAACCGGTTGCCCACGGCGGGAACTCGGAGGTGGAAAGGCCAGGGGGGAGGGGAGGGCCCGGGGGGAGGGCCCATAGACCACCGGGGAAAGGAAACGGCCAGTTGGCCCGGAGTCCCGATGATTATATGAAAAACTGGGCCCAAAGACACCCCAATTCGGACCAGTTGTCCTGTCGTCCCGGACACGAAGTGCCGTAGATACTCCCTTGACGAAAACAGCCTAGTCCGCTTTTTTTCCCTTGCCCACCGGAAAAGGAGAACCGGGGTGGGACGGAATACATCTCCTCGCCCCGGGACCCAAACGGATGCCCCCGTTTTGGGTTTTGTTAAAAGGGGCCCGGTCCGTGACCAATCATAAAAAGGGGAAAAACCCAACCCTTTGGGGGGAGCTAAATCTAGACCAGTATTGGGGTTGAGGTCGTTGATCAAGACAGAAAACCCAGTTTTAAAAGTTTAGTTTTAAATTTAGCCTTGGAGGGACACTGCAGAAAAATTTAACCAGATGGATAACAAAAAAAAGGTAGGAGCAGAGGCAAATACAATTATGGAGTACGAAAAAAAGGCGTTAGAATAACACGTTACCCTGGGTTTGCTTGGGTCCCAAGGGGCCGCATGGGGGCAGGTTGGCCTGGCTGGAGTGAGATGTAGGGACCTGTCTGGGTTTCCCCCCTGTCCAAACAGAAAGAGCCCCCCCTTGTCCGGTTTATACAGGAGGGGACCCCCCAGTGGCGCCCCCTAACACCCCGGGGACGGCCCTTTTGAGCCCCTCCCATCAGTAGGCAGTTTCGTAAAAACCAAAAAACGGCCATAACTGGCAGGGCATCGACAAAGAACCCGCCAGTGGTACAATTCCGAACCGTCTGGGCTTTCCGCCCCCCTGGATTAAACTCCCCATCCTAGGGGGCCCCCGGGTCCAGTTCGGGTTATCTGCCCCCATGCGTCCTGAAATCGGAAAATTTGGTTGGGTGTGGAGAGTTCCCTGTTATGCGATATGGACCCCCCCGGCCCCCTTATGAGCGGACGCCAATATCAAGAAAACGGGACCCCCGACTGGGTTTGAAACGGAAAATTTTTAAAGCCAGGACTGGCTTTTGTTCAGGGCTAATGGATTCTGAGTTCTTTTGATGGGTTCCCCCCTGTGGGCAACTTCCTTAGAAAGGCAATTTAACAGGTTGTGCTGTGGGGGGCCCACTGTGATCTGCGGATTGAAAAAGGTTGGGGGAGAACTGTCAGGTGGGGGATAAAAATAAAGTGATTCTACATCACACCCCCCCCCTTTTGGGGGGGCGTAGGGGGCACACCCCCGGTGCCCCCCCACACGCCCACCTACCCCTCCCCTTGTCGGGAAACCCATCGGGTTGCCGTGGCTTGGCCCCTCCGGTGGCAAAAGGAAGTTGTACTGCTGGAAGGGCAGGTCCCGTAGCAACCTCTTTGGTTCGGAACCTTTGTTTTACCCGCTCAGGGGGTTGTGGCCGTTCCCCTATGAAATCCCGCCGTATAGATAGGGCGCAGCCGTGCAGGCCCACACTACGCCAGGCATTCTTTTTCCATGGTGAAAAGGCCACTTCCCCGGCAGAATTCCTGCTCAGGTACATAACGGGTGTTCCTGCCCGTTGTGTCCACCGGCTTAGCACTGAACCGAGGCCAAAGTCATGGCTCGGTTTGTATATAAACTGCGGGTGAAGCGGGGGGCTTGTAGTATGGGGAGCTGGAAAGGCGGCCTTGGGGCTTGGAAGGCCGTTGCAGTCGTTTGCCCAATCGACGAGAGGGCAACCTCTTCCGGGTGAGGTCTGTCAGGGGCTTTCCCCGGGTAAAAAGTGTGGAAAAAACCCCTTTAGTACCCAGCGGTGCCCAAGAAAGACATCACTGCTTTTTGGTCCTGGGGGTGGGCCAGGATGCGATGGCATCCACTTTTGGGGGCTCTGGCTTCAAGGCCCCCCCACCTCCCGGTGCCCCAGGTAGTGGACCTCACTCTGCCCAGCGGGCACTTTTCCGGCTTGTGGTCAAGCCTCCCGGGGCGGATACGCCCAAGCACCTGCACAGGTGCTGGGTGGTCCTCCTGGGGGACTGAAAACGACTATGTCACCCCGGTACGCAGCCGCGTCCCCTTTCAAGTCCCTTAAGCAGGTGTTAAACACCGCTGAAAAGTGCGGGGCATTTTCATGCCGAAGGGCATACAGTGGATCGTACATCCAAAATGGGGTTTGAAAAAAGGGGGAGGTTCCTTCCCTCAGGGCAGGGGAATCTCCCCAATATCCCGGCTCAGATCCTGATGGTCAGGTCTTGGCCCGGCCAATGATCGAGCGGGTTCATCGAGCTGGATTGGGTACCATCAGGGGCCCGTGACAGCATTGACCCCCTTGAGTCACGCAGAATCGGGTGGCCATCCTTTTGGGGAAAAGGATACGGCGAGCCGGCACTTTTTACACCTGGATGCCCCCCAGCTTCAGCTGTCAATCTCCTCCGCATGTGCGCTGCACTTCGGGGGAAATTCCGATATGCTAACGCCGGATTGGGGGGTGATCCCCGGTGCCCCCGGATGGAGGGCTGATCGTCCTTCCGGGGCACGTTAGTGAACAATGCCCGGAAGTGGCAGAGGGTTGCCAACAGCTGGGACGTTGGTCCTCCAGGAGCGTCCACAAATCCCCACATCCTCTATGGCCCACCTGCCCTGACCGGGGCAAGCATGTCCAAGAGGTTCTCCGTCTCACTTTCCTCGGCAGGTTGCCAGGGAAGGGCACATCCCCCCCGCTCAGATGCGCCTTCTATGTTCAGGGGAAAGGGCCCCTTCCGCCTTCCCCGGTCTGGTCCGGGGTGACCGGGGTAGTGACTGCGTTGACTGCTGGTCACAAATTTATGGGCCTTCCCAGGCTCCCTGAAGCTTGCCTTTGGGGTAAGGGGACCAGGGGACCCACACTTTCTGCCCCATCTGGTAGGTCCTTCACAAGCGTTCTGGTCGTACCACTGCTTTGGTCGGCCTGGGCCCTTTGCATATTCTCGTGCACTAGCTGCGTAAAGGGCTGCATTTTGTCACGGAAGGCCCCGCCCAAACCAAAATGACCGACACCCCGGGGGTTCTAATCTTTTCCCCAGCCCCCTTAACCAGGCCAGGGGCCCCCGCACAGTCGCCCATACAGAGCTGAAGGGACAAAACCCCTTTGGGGCTGTGGGACTTCCCGGTATGCAATGCAGGTGTGGGAGGTTACGTCCCAGGGGGGCCCTTTGGTGGTGGGGACCAACTTTTCTTAAGCCATCTGCTTCGGGGTCCCTTGAACCGTTACAAAACCATTAGTCTGTGGGTGATAGGGCGGGCCCCCAGAGTTGCCCCTGTATTAGTTACAATGGACTCCATTAACTGCGACAGAAGGGGGTCCCCTGTCAGTGAGCTTTTCCGGGGGGAAAGCCCATCGGGAGAAAATCTCCAGTAAGGCCGGGGCCCCACCTTGGGGCCCGAATGGATGACAAGGCTACCGCTTGGGGTACCGAGTGGGATCTACAAACCCGTCGTTGAAGCGTTCCCGGGCTGCGGGGGACAGGGTCCAATTAAATCCACGGGCCAAACCTCCTGAAACTGTCTATGATAGGCATGGTACGTGGGGCTTTGGGCCCCGGCCCCGCCTTCCCCACCCTCTGACAGGTGTCAACGAACGGCAGTAGGCAGCCACTCATCCCCATCTTTTGGGCCCGTAGAAATGCTGGGCCCGCCTTTCCTTTGTTTTGGGGATCCCCCGGTGTCCCGGGCCATGGAATCTCGTGCGCAACCCCAAAAAATCCGCCCCGAACGGATAGGGTTCCACCCAACCGTCGGTCCTGGGCACCCTCCGGGGAACCCGGGCGGGCCGTCCGTGGTACAGCCGCCTTGGTCCCGACCCCCCGTGGGGGTGTCTGGTCCCAAGGGGGGCTGTGCCGCCCGCCCCTTGAGGCTTTCAGGGTCGTCAGCGCAACGTGCCGAAATCGACTAGACGTGGCCGAAGGTGAACGCCCCGTCCTCGTCGGTTCCTTGGGCCTATCTCCTGGCCCTCACCTTCCTGGCACTTACCTGGTCCGATGGGGGATAAGCGGGCCCCCCCGGGGGGCCCCCTGGGTCCTGGCCCTCCACTGGCCCTGACAGCGGCCACGACCGCTGCAAAGTGGTGGGGCCCCTCCCCTGCTCTTTTAAGTCGCCATTGCTTGGCCCAACCTGGCCCCCGACTCCTGTTTTTGGGCAACCCCGCCCTGTGGCCCTTCCTGGGGGGCCCCGCCTCACCGCGTGCTCCCCCCCCACAAAGGGCTGCCCCCGTCTGCCTGGGTTTTGGGGAGACCCGGCCCCCGTGGCCTTTGCTGGGGGCCCTGCCTCACCCGCATCTCCCCTACCCCACGGTCGCCCCCTGTTTGTCCCCCCCTTATGAAACACCAGAGGACAAAAAATCCCCCCCAGGGTTGTGGACAATCCTCTGCCCTATTGCAACCCGATACCCCATTCCCCCTCCACATGATGGAGAGGGCAACCATGTCACCCCCCCCCATACTCCCATATATGCATATTAATGACATTGTTTGAACATTAACATGGTTGGGATGAAATAAATTTGGTGGGGCAACCCCTTTGGGCTTCAGGGGCCCCAAAAGGGTACCACCGCCCCAAGTCTGTCCTAAAAAATACTCGCCGGAATGTTTGGCGACACTCCCTCCCCCATTTCCCGCCCGGCCCCCAGTCCAAATCACCTTGGCCCCGGCGGCCGGGGACAACGCTCCCAAATTCCCGGGGACAGCGCAAGTCTTTCGGGTATCATGTCCTTTGGGACACCAGCTCAGGGCCCCACCACAGTCATCTCCGCGCCGGGCCAAAAGTCCCATGGCCCAGACCCGGCCTACGGGACGGGGGGTAGTTACAAGGGGGCCCTTTCCCCCACCCCCCCCCACAAAAAACTTGGGGGGGCCCCTTGGGAAAGGGGACTGGGGGGCCCTTCTGGCGCTGGGGACAGCGGCCTTGAAATGTCCCCCGGGTGTTTGCAAAAGGTGAAGGTGGGGGTTTCCCCCCAGATTGGAAGCAGGGTGGGGGTCCCTGGGGTTGGGGAGGGGGCAACTGGCCCCCCGCACATTTACCCCCTCTCCCGTGGGTGCTTCCTGGCCCCCGGTGCCGATTTTTGGATACCATCCGCGGGCTTGCTGTGGCGGTGGCCCCCTCAGGTTTTCCCGGGCACGAAGATGCTGCTGGAGGTCCTCTGGGCAGTTTCCACAAAAAAGCTCCCGGCGATGACTCCTTCAGCTGCTGGATGGTGGGGGATCTTTAGCCCAGGCCACTGGTCGACGCCCTTTTGGGGGGCCCCCCATGTGGTCGGCCCCGCTGTCTGTAGGACCCCGCGCAAAACTCCGGGGGCTTTTTCCTGTACATTCAGGGGTGAGATTGTACTGCGGATCAGTGCCTGCTTGATTCCCTCGTGGTAGGGTGGATCGCTGGGGAGGTCCCCGAAGATCTCCAGGTTTACTCTGAGACGAGGAGCAAAAAAGAACCCCCGGTCCCAGGCCATGGTGGGGGGGGGCAAATCTTCTCAAATGCCAGCGGAAGGTGTCCCGGGCTCCACCTCTATCCGCATGGGAAAGTCCCCTGCCCTCAACTTTGGGCCTGGGGGCTCGAAGGGGGGGGCTTGACTAGCCGGGGTTTGGGCTTGGCCTTTTTCCCGTGAAGCACCTGCAATTGGTGGTCCCCCTCACGCTGACGATCCCCCATCCGCCCCAACTTCTGCAATGCAGGAGGGGCCCTTTTAGGGTCGGGTCTCCCGCCTCAGCTTAGCCAGGGCAGTTGCAGGGAATAGCCATTGGGACTCCCATGCGCCACGACCCCCTGCAAATGGCTCCTTGAGGAGCCCGGCGGGGGTCCCCCCCGCCTTCATATCCAAGCCTGGTCTGGGCGAGCCCTCCTGGCTCACTTCAGCGGTTTTTTCTGGGCCTAAAGCTTGCCCTTGCCGGACCCGCCTCTTGCAAAGCAACACTGGGGGCTACTTACACAAAAACCCCAACCCGAACACCAAAACTTTTAATTTGCACTCGATTGTCTAGTGTGGTTGTCTTAAGACCCCCGCGCAAAACCACTGTGGCAGTCCTTAGTGTTTGGGAGGACGGGACACGACTCAACACACTTTGTCTTGTCCCACCGTGTGCCACCAATATTACGAAAACAGCCTAGTCCGTGTTTACCCTTGCCCAACCCCCGGGACAAGGAGAACCCGGTAGGAAGAGAGATCCACTTCCTCCCCAGGACCCTGAACGACTCCACGTTTCTGGGTTTTGTTATAAGACCTCCGTGACCAATTTTTAAAAAGGCCGAAAACCAAACCCTTTGGGGGGCTATATACTAGAAGTATTAGGCGTGTGAGGTCTTGAACAAGACGACTACCAATTAAAGTTATAGATTTAATTAGCCTTTGGGGGGCACACTAACAGATAATATATACAAGATGGTAACAATATACGGGAGGAGAAAAAGGCAAAAAACAATTATGGATACAGACAAAAGGGATTAGAATAATCCGTTTTCCTGGGTTTGCTTGGTGCCAAGGGGATGGGGGAGGTGTGGCCCGGCTGCTAGTGATGATGTCACGGGGCCTGCCTTAGGGACCCCCCCGGTCAAACAGAAAGAGCCGCCCCTTTTCCTGGCTTTATCAGTGAGGGGACAGCCCACGGGCAGCCCCCTCACACCCCCGGGACGGCCTTGAGCTCCCCCCCACTCAGGTCAGGCAGTTTCTGATACAAACCCAAAAAAAGGACCCTAACTCGGGGAGGGCTCGACAAAGAACCGCGCCCGTGGTAATCCGAAAAGTCTGGGTTTCCCGACGCTTTCCCCGGATATCAAACTGCCCATCCCCATGGGGCCCCCGGGGGTCCAGTTCTGGATATCTCCGTCCCCCTGCGTCCGCAAATTGGAAAATTTTGGCTGGGAGAGTTCCCGTTATGCGATTGGCTCGCCGGCCCCATTTATGAGGGATCGCCTAAATCGATAGAAATTTCGGAGACCCCCCCGACTTTGGGTTTTATTACTGGGGTCTTTTGAAAACCAGGACTGGCATTTGTTCGGGGGAATGAGATTTATGAGTTCTTTTGATGGTTGCCCCCCCGCTGGGCAACTTCCTATAGAAAGGCAATTTACACAGGGTTGTGCTGTGGTGGGCAGCTGTGATTGCGGTTTTTATAAGGTTGGGGAGGAAAATTCAGAGAGGGGGGATGAAATAAAGGACTTCAACACATCCCCCAAAACTGGTTTACCCCTTTCACCTGCCCATTTGTTGGGGAAGATATCAAAAAGAAATCTAGCTTGGACTTCAAAAAGGGAACACAGGGCACGCCAGAATTTTGGGACAAATTGGCGCCTCGGTGTAGACGATGTGGGATGGTAGACCATGCAACGAAAGAAGTGATGGAAGAAGTATCCCGCCCTTAGGGAGAGAGGGAGACCCGGGGGGCGACAAAGTGGGACTTTTAGAAAAAACGGTCAGTGACCCCCAGATGACAGATTTTCCCCCGGAAGGGGAAGGTTCCGTGATAAAGTCCCCGTAGTGTGTCCCCTTGGGGACCGAACTGGCGAGGGACTAAGAGACCCGCGGGGGCCTATGGCGGGGCCTTTTTTTGGGGCACATGTGGTGCGGGAAAGAACGAAGTCCTTGACGTCTTGGGCAGGGTTGGCCACCAGTATGCCGGATGGGGACGTAATTTCCGTAGCCAGGGGGCCCCGGCCAGAAGAGAGCTATGCCCCCAACCCAATCCCCCTCCCGAGCGGGCGAGCGCACGTAGGTTCTCCCCTGGGGGAAAAGTTCGGAGACCCACAGGAGCCACATGAATCACGTTCGGGACTTATGAGAGCTGTGACCCGGTCCTCCCCAGTGATGTCAGATGGGGGGAAAGGGCGTCCCCCTTGTATTCTTCTGGGCCCTTTCGGAAGTGATCTTAAAATCAAAGCGCGAGAAGAAACAGAGACCAGCGGGCCGGGGCGGGGGTTCAAAGCTGACTGTTGGAGGTTTTGGAGATTTTTAGGTCTGTGAAGACGTCAAACGGGGCGAGCCCCCTCCAAAAGATGTCCCCATCTTGCGGGCCAATTTTATGGCCAACGTTCCCGGTCTCCAATGGCGTAATTACTTTTGCGCGAGGGGTCTTTGAAAAAAAAAAACATGTGGGGGTTTCCCTTTGGGGCCCTTTCGGGTCAGGACAGCCCGGCTCCCAGGAAGAGGCATCCACCTTAGGTGAAGGGTCTTTCTGGATGGGCCCGGACCAAAATAGGTGCTGAGGAGAATACTGTCTTCAGACGGAAATTTTCTTGGGCCCCGCCGGGGGCCAGCATCTCGGGTTAGCATTCTTACGGGTGAGACCCACGAGGGAGCCACCAGCGAGGAAGTGGGGAATGAACTCCGGGGTATTTTGGCGAACCCTGGGAAAAACGTTGAATGCCGGAGACCCGCAGGTCGTGGCCACGCGGGGAAGCGGAGAGTTTAGCTGGCCCATCTGCAGACCCTATTGGAAATATTCCCCAAGGAAAGGAAGGCTGGCCGGGGGAAACCCGACACTTCCCCAGTTTGGGCTACATTCGATTGCCCCGAGGGTCGCAAAAACCCTGGCGTATTTGTACCCGAGGGGACTGGATGTCGGGGGGGAAAAAATCAGGATGCCCCAAGTATCAATGAGCATGTGTACAGCAAGCCCCGGAAACGTCGTTGACGAACTCCTGAATTCGGCTGGGCATTGCTAGCCCGAAGGGCATAAACGGATACTCAAAATCCCCCGTCCCGTGTGTTGAAACCGTTTTCCACTCCCCCCCTTCGCGATTTTGATGAGGTTATGGGTCCTCGTAGGTCTAATTTTTGTTAAAACCCTTTGGTCACGGAGGCGATAAAAATGTCAGAGATAGGGGAAAAGGGGGGAGGGTTTTCACCGTGATTTGTTTCCCCTTTAAAAAAACCCCGGGCGAAGGAAAACGTCTTTTTTTTGGGAAAGAAGAAGAAACCAGCCCGGCGGGCGGGGAAAGACTCCGTAAAAAACCCCCTTCGACAAATTCTCCGGATATAGGCCGACATGGCCTGAGTCTCGGGCACAGACAGAGGGTAGCCCTACCCGAGGAGGACTGGTTCGGGGGAAGGAGGTGATAGGGCATCATATGGCCAATGGGGGGGGTGGCCTCTCAGCCGTTTCTCCCCGAAAACATCTCCAAATCCTGGTACTCCGCTGGCAGACCTTGCGAGATTGATAGACGACTGGGGAGGAGCGATGGACACCCCGGGCGAGGGCACCAAAAAGAAAATCCTGGCATCCGTTCCCCAACGCAGGCCTTCACCGTCTTTCCCAAACAAGTGCAGGGGCGGAGTTGCAGCCAGGGCCCCCCAACAGGATGCCGAAGAGCGCGGGCAGGACATGAAAGGGGAATCTTCTCCGTGTGGAGGACCCCTACGGAGGGGGACCGGCGGGTGATGAAAAAATGGGTCATGAGAAAGCCCCCACTGACGGATTTAGAAACCAAGGGCTTCTCCAGGCGGGTTACTGGCAAGTGATAGCGTGCACCGGGGGGGGGGTGAATAAAGTTCCCCCGGGGGAGCCGGAGTCCAGGAAGGCGAGGCCGGAAGTAGACCAGAATCCGCGTTATTGTACCCCGGCAACAACACGGGAGAGGAAGAGTGACACCTAGGGACGCTTCCTAGCCACCTAGGTGCGAGCGTTTTCCCACCGTTTGGGGAAAATCTACGGAAATGGTCCGGGGTGGGGCAGTAAGAAAAGGGTTTTCCATCCGGCGGCGGGACCCCTCCTCCTCCACAATGAGCCCGGTCCACCTGCAGGGTTCCCCTGTAGCGAACTGTGTGGGGGCAAAGGGGGCCTTTGGAACAGGGGGCCAAGCGAGGTAATGGCAGGCTGTTTCCGACCACGCTCTTTTGGCTAGCTCCTGCTGTTCTCCTGAACCGCACGTCAATGGGGTGCCAATGGATAAGTTCGCACGAAGGAAGGAAGGTCTCTTGCCCAAGTGCGTCTTTTTTTTCTGCTTACAGACCCTTCTTGAACGTTTTCGCAGGACGGGTGTTCCAAAGACGATCGGGGGTGGGTGGGGAAATTTGGGCCGCATTTTTCCCCCAAAGGGGGGGTCTCCTTGGCGTAGGTTCAGTACATGTCTCCCCCGGAAGATGTCGGGGGCAGGGCCCCCGAAAACCTTGGGAATCAGTGAGGAAAACCCGTCCATGGTGGATCTAACGTAACGGGGGGTTTTGGACTCTCTGGACCACCCCAAGGTGATGCTAAGCCACGCCGGGAAAAGGAATCTAAATAGCCCCGGGTTTTTCCCCGAGTCCGCCCAAAAACGGGATGGCTTGCCCCGGGTGAAGCTACCAGGTCTCCCCCCCGACGTGATTGCTTGCGATGGCGGCCGGGGGCAGCGTTTTTAGTCCGAGAATCGTGTCGGGGCAGGGAGAAGGTCGGGCAGGCGGCAATGGTTCGTGGGCATAACAGGCAGGAAGGTCAGGGGGGGCGGAAAAGGTTCGGAGTCGGAAAGGGAGAGGTCTGGTACCGGTGGGCAGAATACACTTTAGGAAACCTTTTGCAAGGCCAGGCAACAAGTCCGCAAGGGGTATTGTGGGAGTGACTTAATGGGGAAGTGCCTGGCAATTAGCCAATTATCGGGCGTGGCCCTTTAAATCCTCGAGAACGAGCGCGCCCCTTTGGACCGGGCCGCCCCCGGGCCGGCAGGGGCCCCGGACAGCACAGGAGCGAAAGGAAATGAGTCCCCGGCAGGCGCGGACCCCCGGGGGCCCTCCCGCGGGGGAACCCCATCCTGGGGGCGCCGGGGGGGGCGGCCACGGGGGGGCCCCGCGGGCCCCCCAGGGCCGCTCTCCCTTGGGGGGTAGGCGTTTGCCCGGGGGGGCCCCCCCAGCTCAGGGGCCCCGGGCGCTTCTACCCTGCCTAGTGGAAGTGAATATAGCCAGGGATGTTCTTGGTCTGCTGCGCTGGCCTGCACGTTAAGGCAGACAGGGCGGCGCCGGCAGTCAGGAGCAGGGCCAGGCACAGGATGCCTGATGCGGGGCCCCCGCTTTTCTGTGTCCTGCCCGCGCTTTTCTTTCACAGCGCAGGGGAGCAGGCAGAGGTGTAAATCGGGGCCAGACGTGCTCTAAGCCCTGCACTAAAGCCCTGCCCCCCCACGCAGTGGTGCCGCTGAGAGCAGAAAAACCACCACTGGGGAAGAGGAGCAACGCTGCCCCTCCTCCTCTACCCTGACACCATCGGCAGTTCGGAGCTCCAGACTGCCCTGCTACTTCAGGACCCGTGAGTGATTAAGAGAGGGGGTGGGGTTTTGTTAGGGGTGGGAGGGGGAGGTTTTGGGGGTGTTGGTATACACTGGGAGACTTTCCTATCTGCTTTTGGAGGACCGTGGAAGTGATCTCCACTGTTCTCATATATGCACTGTCCACACCCACGGGGTGTACCTGGCCATCAGCCTGCACCTATACAATTAGCCACAAACATTGCATTCATGCAGGGGTGCAGGAGGGGTGAAGGAAAGATCACTGTCCACACCACAGGCTGTACCTGGCCATAAGCCTACACCTATACAATAGCCACAGCATTGCATTCATGCAGGAGGGGTGAAGGGAAGTGACCTCCACTGTCCACACCACGGGCTGTACCTGGCCATCAGCCTGCACCTATACAACATAGTTGCCAACTTTTTAAAATGAAAAAGCAGGACAAATTAGTGGGGGGCGCGCGTAGCGCGCCGCGGCAAAAAATTTGCATGGACACGCCCATCTTGTTGGTATGCCCCGCCCCCTTTAAAAAAAGCCACCCCCACACCACCTAAATGCATAACGGCTTTGGAAGGAAAGCCAGGTAGATGCCCCCTTTTAGCCAGGTAGTGCCCCCATAACCAGGTAGTGCCCCTTACAGGCCGGTAGATGCCCCCTTGTAGCCGAGTCGTTGCCGCCACGGTAGCCAGGTAGAGCCGTTTTTGTAGCCAGGTAGATGCCCCCCATTGTTAGCCAGGTAGGTGCCCCCCTTTGTTAGCCCGGTAGGTGCCCCCCATTGTTAGCCAGGTAGATGTCCCCCTCTGTTGCCAGGTAGATGTCCCCTCTGTTGCCAGGTAGATGTCCCTCTGTTGCCAGGTAGTGCCCCCATCTGTTAGCCAGGTAGTGCCCCCATCTGTTAGCCAGGTAGTGCCCCCATCTGTTAGCCAGGTAGTGCCCCATTTGTTAGCCAGGTAGTGCCCCCATCTGTTAGCCCGGTAGTGCCCCCTCTGTTGCCAGGTAGTGCCCCCACTGTTGCCAGGTAGTGCCCCCCTTGTTCCAGGGTAGTGCCCCCCTTGTTAGACGGTAGTGCCCCTCTGTTAGCCAGGGAGTTGCCCTCTTGTTAGCCAGGTAGAGCCCCTAAAGCTAATAAAATCAAATAATAAAAATCCACTTTACCTTACCAGGCTCTGCACCCCGGCCGCCTCCGGGCGATCTCCTCAGCGGCGCAGGGGGAAGTGAGAGCAGGCCGGCGGTCACTTCCCCCCTGCGCCGTTGACCTGTATGTACGGCGCAACACCCGGCGCCGTACATACAGGGGGAGGAGGGAGGGGGGAGCGATCCCTCCCCCTCCCCCCGCACAGTGAGACCGGCGGGCGGGTGAGCGGCCGCTTTCGGCCCGCTTCACCCGCCTGTAGGAGCGGGTCCCGCGGCGCAAGAGTAGCGCACCAGCCGTACTCTTGCGCCGCGGTAATTTAAAGGACCCCCGCCGCCTGCAGGCGGCGGGAGGAATGCCAACTCCCCCGGGAGGGCCCGGGAGGGGACCCCAAATAGCGGGGCCCCCCCGCCAAAAAACGGGAAGAGTTGGCATGTATGCTATACAATAGCCCACAGCAATGCATCTCTCCTGGGGTGCAAGGGGGGTGAAGGGAAGAGATCATGTCCACACCACAGATTTGTACTGGCTATAAGCCTCCCACCTACATGATGCATCTATACACTAGCCATGACAACAGCGGGGGGTTTTGCAGTAGCATGGGCTATGAAGGGTGGAAGGGATCTCTCTCTCTCTCAATATGTACTGTTCACACTACAGGTTGTACCGGGTTTTTAAATTCACTTTAATAATTGTTTATTTCAGCCCCTACATGATACATTTATACAATAGCCATAGCATTGCATTCATCCAGGGGTGCAGGGTCATGGGCTAGGGGGGTGCAGGGTCATGGGCTATGGAGGGTGGAAGGGATCTCCACTGCTCTCTTATATGCACTGTCAGTGACCACACTATAGGGGGTACCTGGCTATCAGTCTGAAAAAAAGATTTCTTTACAAGTACATGCATAGGCATTGCATTGTTCTAGTTCTAGGGGTGAGTGGAAGTGATCTCCACTGCTTTCATATAGCACTGTTCACACTACAGGTTGTACCTGCCTATCAACCTGCAATACATTTTCTTATTCTAACACCTACATTATGCACATATAAACTAGCCATAGCATTGCATTCATGCAGGGGTGCAGGAGTATGGGCTATGGAGAGTAGATCTCCTCTGCTCTCAAATATGCACCATCCACACTATATGATGCACCTGGTTTCAAAGCTTCTAATACATATATAATTTCAGCCCCCATATGATGCACTTATACAATAGCCATAGCATTGCAATCTTATCCATTGGTGCATGGGCTCTGGGAGGGTGGAAGGGATCTCCACTGCGCTCATTTTATGCACTGTCAGTGACCACACTACAGGCCAGGGCCATTTTATCCATTGTGCACACTAGGCAGTTGTCCAGAGGCCCCAAAAGCCTAGGGGCCTCCATGTGGTAAATGTATTTTCCCAGGAATCCAGAGAGCATGTTTCTGGATCTCTGTATTGGGGCTGATGTTTTAAAATGTTTGTGTGATTTTAGGATGTACAAACAGTTAGAAACCATGGTGGATCAGGGAAAGCCATCTCCCTGCTTTGTCATTTAGTCTTGTAGACTGCAGGCTGCCTACAAGATGTAAGGGGGGGTTTGTCCGATGAAAGGTGGCGTGATGATAAAGGTGTGCTTGGGGTGGTTAAAGCATGGTTTTCATGTGTGCGTGGCTAGAGGCATGGCCTGATTTAATTTTATGTATTTGGGTAGGGCCCACTGCACTGCTATACCCGGGGGCCCATAATGCTATAAAAACGGCTCTGGGCCCGCGAGCCGAGGAGCGGAGGGTACCGCGACAGTACTATACTAAACGGAAACATTTTTTCGATCCAGATTTAACCCCTTAAGGACCCAGCCTGTTTTGACCTTCCTGACACAGCCGTATTTTTTAAATCTGACATGTGTCACTTTTTTGTGAGAATAACTTTTTAACACTTACCTTTTCCATGTGATTCAGAGATTGTTTCTCGTGACACATTGTGCTTTAAGTTAGTAAGAAATTTTGATCCATACAATCCTTGCTTGTTTGTGAAAAATATCAAAATTTCATGAAAATTTGGAAAAATTTGTCATTTTGAAAGATTCAAAATTTCTGTGTGCAAGACAGATAATTATTCCCCACAAAACAGTTTATAACTAGCATCTACCATATGCCTAATATACGTTGGCATCAATTTTTAATTTTTTATTTTTTTTTTATAACATTAGAGGGCTTAGAAATTTATTAGTAATTTCTCACATTTTCAAGAACATTTGCAATATACATTTTTTTAGGGACCAGTCCAGTTCTGACGTGGCTTTGAGGGATCTGCATGTTAGATACCCCATTTAAATGACTCCATCTAAGAAACTACACCCCTTGAAAATATTTACAACAGTGTTTTAGGAAGTTTGATAACCCTTTAGGTATTTCACAGAAATGAAAGCAAAGTGGAGGTGAAATTTCAAAATTTTATATTTTTGCAGATTTTCAATTTTATCCAAATTATTCACTGGAGTACGGTAAATTTTGACTAGGTAAATGCAACATAATTATCAATTCCCCCAGGTCTGCCCTTTTTTAGAGATTATCCCATATGTGGCCCTAGTGCATTATTTGGCTCAAACCATAAGCCCCAGAAAAGGAGGAGCACCTACTGGGCTCTGGGGTCTCATTTTCAATACGATTTTATTTAGGTGCAATTTCAGGTTTTAGACACCCTAAGGTGCTAAAATTAATAAAAACCCCCCAAAAAGACCCATATTTGGAAACTACACCCCCCTTTAAGGAATAATCCAGGGGTTTTAGGAGTATTAGACCCCCAGGTATTCCAAAATTTTTTTTTAGCATTAGGCTTGAAAATTAAAACATTTTTTTTTCCAATAATCTGCAATTTTTTTTAAAATTGTTTTATATTTACATGAAACCCGGAAAAAAGAAAACCCAAAATTTTGTTAAGGTGTTTTCCAAGTCCGGCAATTCCTAAAGGGGTTTAAACTGCTGTTTTGGGGCATGGCAGGGCGTAAAAGGGGGGGAGCGCTATTTCGCTTTTGGAAATGCAGATTTTGGGGGTCCATGTCACATTTGCAAAGCCCCCAAATTAGCAGAACAGGTAAAACCCTTCCCGAGAGACCCCATTTTTTGGGTTTAACACCCCCCAGGGATCTCATTGGGGTGTACTGTGCATTTTTTGGATGCAAGTTTCCTGTTTTTTTTTTATCATGGGCCTGAAAAAAGGGGGGGAAAAACCGCCCCGGTTTCTTTTTTTTTGGCTTACAGTTTTACAGTGTTCGCCCGGGGAGTGTAAATGACAGGATAAACTTACTATGGAGTCGGGGAGTTCATTATATAGATTTTATATGTTTTTTTGTTTTATTACTTTTA
>JAODAL010054000.1:0-24909 GCA_025379985.1 Phyllomedusa bahiana | reverse complement strand
TTTTTAAATCAGTAAAACAGTCAGTGCGAGTTCTTAAATTCCGAGAATTTTCTACTAAAATTTAAATTTTTTCTAGAACAGTTCGATCAACACTTACTACAACCCTTTTTAAGAATTCCCTAATTTAAAATTTAGTGTAGGACCACTTGGCAACCATTTTCCCAAAAAAACATCATCTGCTATTGGAGCAGCTCAGATGCCAAACAGCAACTATACTGCTCAGTTGTCCTGTACAATCTGGCTGCACAGTGAATGTTCATCATTCATATGCTATGTGCAGCTAATCACAGGCCAGAAAGTTCATGTGCATGTGACGCTGTGGCCAGTGATTGGCTGCACACAGCACGTGAATGATGGTTGTTCATTGTGCAGCCGGGATGTACGGGTCGGCCGCTAGGACAGGACAGGAGCATCAGGGAGGTGAGTATAATTCTTTTTTTCTATTTCTAATCTTACCCCAGTGGACCAGTAAGCTTTGGAAAGTCGCAGACAATCCCTTTAAGCTCACTTGACTATGGGCTATTGTACAACCCCCCTATAAGAACAACTCTGGAGTATCAGAAACCACAGCACAACCCCACACATGAGCACATTGAAAATGCATGTAATCTGCAGATTACAGTACCAGGCTTATTTCATTTACATGCTGCAGCATTTTTATACTTTAACTGCAGTGCAGATTTTGACATTGTAAAGAGATTTTTTCTTTGCAGATTTTCAGATTGTCTTAAATGGGGAAATAAAAATCTTCGATAACGTCCACAAGTAACTGCTACAGATTTTTCTCTATAATTAGTGTGGGGTACCTAAGACCCACCAATTTAATTGATTGTTAGGGCCTACCAGTGAAGTTTGTCCTTAGGGACCACCATTAAAGTTGATTTTTGGTGCCCACCCTACAGCTACTGTATATGACTGCATATGAAACTTGCAGTAGTCTCTGTCTTTGCCTTTCCTTCTGAAAAGCAACCCCAGCTCCACCATGCCTATGGGCCTATCGTGCCCAGGAACCTATGGGGGCTTTGGAAAACCCACAGAGCTGCATTGAAACATGTTAAGTGTACATTTAAAATGAATGTTCTTTGGAAACCTGCAACAAACCTGCAGTATAGTAAATAAAAAAATAGTGTTTTTGTTGACTTCATCTCCCAAAAAATTTTAAATAAAAAGTGAGTCACATACACTCCAAACTGATGTCAACAAGTCCTATAACTTGCCCCACATCAATATGAGCCACTACACAGCTCTACTGGAGGAACCATATAAAAGTTATTGCTCTCGAAAAATAGTAATTCAAAGAACTTTTTTATATTGAAGTTTTTTATTTTTTCAAAAGTGGTAAAACAACAAAAACTATAGGATTTGGTATCATTGAAGCAGAATGACCCATAAAATAAAGATAACTTGTCATTAGTGTTGAGCGATTACGTTGGCTATCGACATCGGTCGATGGTCGATAGCAGGCATATCGACTAAGATATCGATGGTCGATGATAGATAATCGCTGATGACATTAAAATCTTGGGAGAACAACACAACACTTCATTCTTAACCCAAACAGGGCTGGAGAAGCTGGAATTAAAATCCTCCAACAGTAAAATGGCATACGTGCTACATCTGAGGCACCACACTTGGTTATAACAAGCACACAGAAAATAAAATCACAGACCCATTACATCCCTGTACTTGCTACCAAAGCAATGACACCATTAAACCGTGCATCACCCACCCCCAAATTAAAATGTGACAGAAGGCGTATTATTTGAACCATCATTATAGTTTCCACTGGACATTGACTATACCTTGTCCTGGGCCACAGCAGGAGCCCCCAAACCTGCATGACCACCAGATTAAAAAGTGCGGAAACAGGAAGTCTTTCAACCACCATTAATGTTTCACTGGACATTGACTATACCTTTCTGGGGCCACAGCATGAGCCTTAGGAGTCTAAAACCTGCATGATCCTGTTAAAAAGTGCCGGAAAAAGGTGTTTTCAACCACCATTTTAGTTTCACTGGACATATACTTCTGTCCTGGGTAGCGCTTGCCCCTCCGTATGAGTGCGGACAATTGAGCTCACTTGGGAAATACTGGTGGTTAACGCTCCTGTACACCCAGGTGCCCTTTTTCTTGGCATTCTTTTTCTCATTTTACTCAACGTTGATGGAGGAAATTGTCTATGTTACTTTGTTATCTGTCCGTGCTCCATACTCCATGTCCTCTGAATAACCTAAAACTGGTCAATTTTTCCTGTACCTCCCTTTTACAATTCAGGGGAATTTTTTTACCAGCTATTTTGTACAGCAATTTTTTTAGTAGTTTAATTCTAGAAAAAAATTTTTTAAAAATTTGGATGGAATCCCACCTTGCCCTTTTTTTCTTTTTTTTTAAATTGTATTAAAGGGGTTGTCTAAATTTACGGGGATTAAATAGCTATGTTAAAGATCTTGCAAAAACAAGTCATTTTGCAATATTGCCCCTTTAAAATGTCCTCCCTTTTCCCTTTTTTCTGACAGAAACCATAACCCTTGAGCCATTCTTGACAATTGTGAAGAACAAATGTCGTTAGAAAAAAACTTTTTTATTACAATGGGCCCTTATAAAAGCTGAAATGTCCCAGCAAAATGCCCCCAAAAATTAAAAAGCTTTCCCCTTTTAGCCACTTTGGAAAAATTGAAAAAAGAACAAATGTCTGTTAGAAAACAACAATTTTTTTTTTTATGACCTTAGTAAAAGCTGCATTCCAGCAAAATCCCCAAAAAAATTAAAAAGCATCCCCCTTTGACCATTTTGGAAAAATTTGGGGTGAAAGAACAAATGTCGGTTAAAACAACATTTTTTTAAAAAGGGGCCCTGTAGGAAAAAGCTGCATGTCCCCAGCAAAATCCCCCCAAAAATTCAAAGCATAAACCCTTGAGCCACCCCCCTTTGACAATTGTGAAGAAAAAATTCTGTTAAAAACAACTTTTTTTTAGAATAGGACCTTAGTTTTGGGCTGCTTTCAAAGAAATTAAACCAACAAATTATAAATTGACTTCTCAGCCACTATAAAAATTGTGAGGGGAGAAAGGCCACTTAAAACCCCACATTTCTTTTCCCAAAGGACATGATTATTAAAAATTTTTCACAGCAACATGCCCCCAAAAAAAATTTTTAAATAGACTTCTCACCCTATTAAAAATTTGTGATGAAAATTTTCCACTTAGAAGCCACATTTCTGTTCCAAAAGGACCAAAATTTAAATAGCTGTATCTCACACAACATGACCTAAAAACCCAAATTGAAAAACAATAAAAACTTTTTAAAGAAAAAAAGGTAAAAAATGAATACGGTTTTTTGGCCCTGAAACCTTGCTGTTTTTTACAGTCTCCTAAACAGCAAAACCGCAAAATAATTTTTTTGGGGAAAAGAGAAAAAAAAATTCCCGAAAGAAAAGATCATTTTTTAAAAAAAAAGTTTTTAAAGAGGCCCAAATTTCTTTTTAAAGGGGAATGTGAAGGGAAACCGGCAACAAACCCTTCCCTCGGGCAAATTGGGACCACAAAAAACATCAAAATCCTGCCTGATTAAAATTTTGGGAATAAAAGCAAAATATCCACACAAAACCTGGGGAAACCGGGAATGCTTTTTGGGTCTGTTAATAAACTCCTCCAGCTGTGCTGAAGGACCCCCCTCAGATAGACGCTAGCTGCGGGGCGGGACAACACCTCTATGGCGTGACGAGCGACCCTGGGCCATTGGGCCTTTTTTGGATACCCAGAATTTCTATTGGGTCCGGAACACATCCAAAAAAAAATCAGTGTTGAGACGCAAAGTCCGGGGCCCAAATGATCTTAAGCTGGTCTCTGTTTTTGGGAGGGTGTGCCCTGCATTGCTGCGTTGTGAGGGGTAAATAAAGATTCCCCCAGAGGTCACCCTTTGGGTTTTCTGCCCCCTTTTTCCCCTTTTGCTGCGGACCCCCGCTACGGTTTACTTGGAAATTCCTTTTTCCACGCGCTTTTTATTTGGGTCCACTGTGACTTTTGGGGGAACGGGGAAGCAACGCAACAGATGCCCTCCATTTGATCAATCAGAAAAGGTCTCCATTCCCTCATTTTACTCCCCTTTTTTTGGGTGGGGGGAAAGGGAAAGTGCTGATTTTTTTTTTTGGGTTAACGGGGATCCAAAGGGGGGGGGCCACCCGGGAAAACTTTTGTTCTTTTTTGAGGGCCCAAAAATCCCAAAGGAACAGATGGGGGAAAATGGAGCTTTCCAAAAATCATGGAGAGATGGACCTTGTTTTCCCCCAAGCCTCGGTAAAGGGCACAAAGCAAACGATTTTTCCCTCATTTCCTCCCCCGCCTAAAATTTTCGCCCAACCTCTTTCCAAGGCAGGGACGCCGGAAAAAAGGGGGGTTTCTAGGAATCCCCTCCTCCTCCCCCCCCTCCGCTTCCCCGGCACACCCTCCAACACCCCCGGGATTTTGCCTGAGTTTAAAGCACCCTGAAAAGCTATCCCCCTGCCTTTGCAAAAGGCCCTGGCCCCAAAAAACCCACGGGCCTAATGAAGACCGAAAAAATTGAGAAACCCCTGTGGGGCCCTTTGTGGATTTTGACGGAAGAAAGGCCCTTTTCCCGCATCTGTGTCCGTCTTCCTCCTCCGTCGCTGGCGGCCCTGTTTTTTTCGGGGAGTGCCCAAACGATCTTTCCAAAAAATTTTTAAAAATCCCCCACCAAGGGTTCAACCTGCCCAAGGGGCATAAATCCCACTGACCTTTTTTTGGGGGTTTTCCCCTTAAAAACCTTTTCCAAAGGTTTGGGGGCAGAGCTTTTTCACCTGCCTCCACTCTCGGGGGTTTCAACACCCCGGGGGGGTCCGTACCGCTGTTTTTGTCGGCCATGGGGGTCCCCTTCGTACGCGTAAGGGCTTTTGCGCTCCCCAAAAATCCTGAGCATGGGGAGGGAAATTCCAGCGTTTTTCCCCAGGGCCAACAATGAAAGGGTTGAGGGGAAAGGCCAGTTTGACCTGCCAACGCAGCCCCGGGACGAAGGGGGGTGCAAACCCGGGGGAAGTGCGAATTTTAAAGACTTCAAAGCATTCCTCCAGCAGTCCAAACCCCGGGTAGCTCTTTAAAAATTTCTGGGACGCCCCGGTTCGACATTTTCCCCCCCCCGGGAAAAAGGATGTGCCCAAAGCCTCCCGGGATCCTAAGGGCGGCCAAAATTTTTCCCCCATTATCCCCACCACCTTTGCCTGGCACAAGGTTCTTGGGGCCCCCCAGCCCAGCGCCGGGCCCCTCGTTGGGGAGAGCTGTCCCCAGCACCTGACCTGTGTGGGACGGTCCCCCCGACAGTTTAAATTTTTCAACAGGGCCTGTTTTCTTTGGGCAACGGAAGCCCCCAAAAGGGCCCTTTTTGGGGGAAAAAAGGCCCCTGTACCACCCCTGGGGTTTTTAAAAGAGCGTGCCCCGGGAAGCCTGAGGCCACCGTAAACCCCCCAGAAAACCACCACACCAGCTCACCCCGTGAGCTGTCCCCGAGAAAATAGCGGCCTTTTACCGTGCATATTTATTCCCAAAGGGGGTCGGTGGTCAGGTGGATTTTTCCCGGCCACAAAATGCAAAACAAAGCCCTTGAAAATTTTAGATGACACGGGGCGGGCCCGGGGAAGGGGACGGTTTCCTTTACGGGAAAAGGGAAAAGCCGCTCGGCACCGGGTTATTGGGGCGGGAAAGGGGCCAGGGACGGGCGGAACCCATCTGTGAACCACCAGAGGGAAAAAGGCAACATTTTTCCAAGTCAAAACCTCCCAATTTGGCTGACTTTCCGGGGTTTTTGGGTTTTTGGAAATGTTTTTTGGGTTTAAAAGGGGGTTTACTTCTTCTCCCCGAACCGGGAAAGACAAAAGGGGCTGGCGGGCCTAAAAACTGGCCGCTGTAAACGGAGCAGGCGGTTAAAACCCGGCCCAAAAGGGGAAAAGGGGGGAGGAGGGGGTTCTCTGGGGGGTGGGTTGTACTGGGGCAAACGGTGGGGGGCGAAGCGGAGGCTGAAGCGGAGGCTGTTTTCCCCTGTTTCAAGATTTCTGAAAACTTTGGGCACGAAAAACCAGTTGGTGGGGGGGGAGGAGGCGGCGGAGACAGGGGGTTTGGCCCAGGGGTTGGGGCCCGGCGGGGGCCCCTGGCCTTTTTTGGCCAAGTGTGGCCCTTCCATTTTAAAACTCTTTGCATTCGCGCATTGGCAAACATTTTGGTGGGGTTACCCAAACCTTTAAGGCTTGCCTCTACTTAATGCTTTTTAGGGCCCAAAGGGCCGGCAAAAAGACATGCGCGGGTAATCAAGGCTTGGTTCAAAAAAGGGCCCACCCTTGAAAAAAGGGGCCTTTTGGACCTTTTTGAGGGCGATAACGAAAAGCGGGTTTGGGCGCTACCGGGTTTGGGGGAATAAAAACAGGGGACTTCTTCCGCCCCAAACCCTCTCCCTTTTTGAGGGAAACCCCCCTACTGACATACCCCCTTTCCTTTTCCCCTCCTTGTCCAGTGATGAACTCTCGCAAGCAAATTCTGCTGAAAAAACCAAGGTTTGGGTCCGCAATGTCGTCATCAAACATCAAAACAAAAAAGGGGACTTTTGGGCGTCCTGACATTCGCAAACCAGGGGCGCGGGCTACAAGGGAAGAGGACTCCCAAGGGTTGCCGACCGCCCGGGATTTTTTTCTGATTTACCGGGTTCCTTCTCCTCCTTTTGGGTTTGGGAACAGTAACTGGGCACAGAGCAGAAAAATCTTTCCCCTTTGCCTCTTGATTTTTTTTAACATGCCTTCCGACCCCAACCCCCATTTTTTTCACAAAGGGTTCCTTTAAAAAATGGGTTATCCACAGTGGTTGGGTAACGGGGTTACATTTGGGGCCCGCCTTTTAAAGTTTGGAAAGGATCTGGATGATGGGTGATGACCGACATTTGTGGCTGGGGCTGGGGGGGACAAAGGGGGTAAGACCCCCTTGGGTGCAGGTTGCATTAACCCCTGGGAAAGGGCAGATAGGCAAAGCTGTTCGGGGTTTCTGAAAATTCACGGGCCCTGAAACCCAACCCCTGGGGAAAGGCCTGGGGGTCCTGGGAAAATGACATCCCCCCTGGCATTCGTGGTTTTCCCCCACACTGGGGGAAAGGCCCAACCTTTTCTCGACCTCTACCTCCATTTCCTATCCCCCCTTTTCCGCTTACCACCTGAATTTTTGCTCCAAATTTCAAAAATAAAAAAAATTTGAGAAGGGAGGAAAGGTTTTTTGGGAAAACCCCTTAATTTAAAAAACGGCAAAAACAGCTATTCCCCAAAATTTCCCCAAATAAAACAAAATTGCTGGGTTTAAATTTTAAAACAAAGTAATCCCATCAACAAAGCTGCTGAAACCCAAAAATGAAAAAAAAAAACCGGGCTGAAAAATTTTCGGGGTATTTTAAAAGGGGATTTTTTGGGACCTTTCAATTCACCTGTGGGGACTACAAAAATTTCTGTATTCACATTTAAAATGCAAAGTAGCCTATCAACAAAGCTGGCCTCGCCCAAAGTGAAAAAACACCGTACCCCCCCCGAAAATTTTCGGATAAATAAAGGGGATTTTTTTTGGCACCTTTACAATTTTACCTGTGGGGGGGGTACAAAATTGCAGAAATTTAAAATTTAAGTGCCAAGGGGGCCCAAAAGAACAAAGCGTAAATGACCAAAGGAAAAAACAACGTAACGGGAAAATTAAATTCCCGGAATTAATAAAAAGGGGATTTTTCCGGGGACCTATCAATTCACCTGTTGGGTGACTTTCAAAATTTCCCGATTCCACATTTAAATTTCAAAGGTTCCCCAATTTAGCCCAAAACTGTAAATGCCCAAAGTGGGAAAAAAAAACTTATGGGAAAGTTTCGGATAATAAAAAGGGGGTTTTTTTTGGCACCTATCAATTTTACCGTTGGGGGGCAAAAAAGTGCTTTTAATTCACATTTTTAATGCAAGGTCCTTTTTTGAACAAAGCTGTAAGGCGCCAAATGAAAAAACAGACTACAAAAATGTAAAATTCCCGGATAATAAAAGGGGATTTTTTGGGGACCTATCAATTCACCTGTGGTACAAAAAAATTTGCAGTATTCCAATTTAAGTGCAAAAGGGGCCTTTAATGAACAAAGCTGTATGCACCAAAAAAAAAAAAAACATGTATCTGAAATGTTTTTTCGGGGTAATAAAAGGGGATTTTTTGGCACCTTCAAATTTAACCCCGGGTGACTAAAAAAATTGGGTGAAATTTACATTTTTAATGCAAAGGGGCCCCCCCAAAGAACAAGCGTAAGGGGCCAAAATTGAAAAAAAACGGTATCTGAAAAAATTTTTCGGAAAAATAAAAAAGGGATTTTTTGGGGCCCTTTTAATTTACCTTGGTGGGCTACAAAATTGGGGTATTCACATTTAATGGGAAGGGGCCTCAATTAAAAAAGCTGTAGGGGCCCCCAAAGTGAAAAAAACCCGTTTTCGTAATGTTTTTCGGGGTAAAAAAAGGGAAATTTTTTGGCCCCCCAAATTTCCCCCTGTGGTGACCAAAAAAATTGGTATTCCATTTTAAAAAAAGGTGCCCCCAATTTAAAAAAAGCTTATTTTCGCCCAAAAAAAGAAAAAACACGTAAACTGGGAATGTTATTTTGGAAAATAAATTTATTTTAGGGGACCTATCAATACACCTGTGGTTTAAATAAAAAATTTTCTGGGAAATTTACATTTAAGTTCAAGGTGCCTCAATGAACAAAGCTGTAGTGCAACAAAGTGAAAAAAAACACGTACGTTATGTTTTTTCGGAAATAAAAGGAATTTTTTTTGGGGAACCAATCAAATTACCTGTGGTGACTACCCAAAATTGCCCGATTCACATTTAAAATGCAAAGCAAAATTCTAATTCCCAAAAAAGCGGGCCCGCCCCCAAAGTGAAAAAACTGTATCTGAAATGTATTCGGATAAAAAAAAGGGATTTTTGGCACCTTTCAAATTTACCTGTGTGACTTTCATAATTGCAGTATCACTTTTAAGTTTCAAGGTTTCCTTTAAAAGAAACCCAAAAAAAAGTAGTCGCCAAATAAAAAAAAATGTATCTGAAAAAAGTATTCCCGGGTAATAAAAGGTTTTTTGGCAAACCTTTTAAATTTATCTGTGTACTACAAAATTGCTGAATTTACATTTAAGTGCAAGGTTTTCCTCAATGAACAAAGCTGTAGTGCGCCAAAGTGAAAAAAACATGTAACTGAAATGTATTCCCATAAAAAAAAGGGTTTTTTTTGGGAAACCCTTTAAATTCACCTTTGGTGACTACAAAAAATTTCTGTATTTACATTTAAGTGCTAGGTTGGGCCCCAAAGAACAAAGCTTAGGCCCAAATTGGAAAAAAAAAACATACTGTAATTTTATTCGGAATTTAAAAAAAGGAATTTTTTTTTTGGGAAAAAAAAAAAAACCCATCAATTCACCTGTGGTGACTTTCAAAATTGCTGGAAATTTACCTTTAATTTCAAGGTGCCCCAATGAACAAAGCTGTAAATTGCGCCAAAGTGAAAAAAAACTATCTTAAAAGTATTCGGGTAAAAAAAGGGTTTTTTTTTACCTATCAAAATACCTGTGGTAAATACCAAATTTCTGTAATTTACATTTAAGTGCAAGGTGCCTCAAAGAAAAAAAGCTTTGGGGCCCAAAGTGAAAAAAACAAATATCTGTAATGATTCCGGATAATAAAAGGTATTTTTTTGGGACCTATCAATTCACCTTTTGGGGACCTTTCAAAAATTTCTGTATTCCATTTAAACTGCAAAGCAGGTCATCAAAAAAAGCGGCCCCGCGCCAAAGTGAAAAAAAACGTACTAAAGGAAATTTGATAATAAAAGGTTTTTTTTGGCACCCCTTTTAAAAACACCCTTGGGGAAAAACAAAATTTCTGTATTCACATTTTTAAGGGCAAGGTGCCTCAAAGAACAAAGCTTTTGTGCGCCAAAATGAAAAAACCCCTACTGAAATGTAAATTTAGCCCAATTTAATTAAAAAAGGGGATTTTTTGGGACCTATCAACCTGGGGCTGACTACAAAATTTTTCTTTTAAATTTTTTTAAATTTTTAAATGCAAGTTTGGGTATAAACAACAAACTGGAAATGGGGAAAATTAAAAAGAAAACCTATCTGAAAATTTTTTTTACTGATAATTTTAAAAGGAGTTTTTGCACCTTTAAAAAAGAGAAACCCCCAGTTACTAGAAAAGGAAAGTGTATCCTAAATAAGTTCAAGCCCCAATATCCCGGAAAAATTTTCCCCTAAAAAACTTTAATAATTTAAAACATTGCAAATGCAATTCAACTAAGTTTTTGGGGAACTATATCCAGAATTCTTAAAAGAGATTGTCCCGTTTTCGCCCCGGGGGCCCCTCCCCCCCCCCTTCCCCCGTTATTTTTTCCCGCAGTAGTTTGTCCCCTTTTTAAAAATTTTTTTACCTAACCTAAAAATCTTCCAATCTCCCGATCTAACTAAGGGTTTTAAAAGGGTCACAGCTAACATAGAGCTTTTTTCTGTGAAGAAATAAATAATTTCGCTGAGCCCTTTTTGCACAGCAGAAAGCAAATTTCCCACCCGCTATGTACCGAGAGACAACCGATCAATGAAAAAGGAAGGGGTGGGTTTTATGGGAAAACAGGTCATGTGGGGGTTTCTCCCCGCCAAATCGCAAACCAAAAAACAACCCCTTTATGATTTCGCAAAACCATCTCACCCTGCTCATTCTGAAACTGATTTGGCTGGCCGGGCCAAAAAAAGACAGTAAAGCGCCGAAAATGGCGCGAAAATTAAAAATAAGCACAGATTTTTTAAAAACCCAAATTAACGCATGATCTAAAAAATTTTAATTTACCCTAAAAACCCGGCCTTTCCCAAATTTGTCGATAAAAGCCCCTCAAAAACTACTTTTTCCCCCTGTTTCCCTTGAATAAACCCGTCCCAAAGCCCCCCCCTAAAAAAGCACAATTATGTTTATTTTCTTCCAGTTCCTCCTCAAAGAGTTTTATTTTTAAAATACAACATATCATGGGTAGTTGAAAAAGAAAAAAAAAAACATGATAAACTTTTTAAAAGCACAAGGAAAAAAGGGAAATTTAAAAAAAAAAAGGAAACTAAAAAAGGGTTGGGTAAAAAAAGGCAACATGTTTTTATGGGGGGTGCACAGTATTCTGGTATCCTTTAGCCCAAAAAATTTTAACAAACCGGGGTTCCCCTTTGATGGAAACAGGTTTCAATCCCCAAAATTGGGAAAATTTTGCAGAAAAAAAGGGAATATTTCTGCCTATAAAAAATGTCAGAAGTGTAACCAAACTAACTCAAATATGGCAAAAATCTTTAGTTGCAAAAATTGGAGGCAATTTCATATTCAGCAGCTGCTTTCTCAAGCAAATAGATTAGGTTTAAGAGTACCTGAAGGCTCCAATATACAGATAGAGATGGAGTTCACATCTCACACATTGATGGCATATTGATAGGATATGTGTGATATATGTGGGTCCAATATCTGGAACCAGCTCCTATCTCAGGAATGGAACCTAAAAGTTTCTATCTGGAACTATTACACTTGCACTATTTTTCATGAATTTCTATGGGAGTTTCGAGTACCGCTGAGCAGTATGTAAGGCTAGACTCAAAACTTCCATAGAGCAGAATGGAGAGTAGTGCGTAAGCATGACCTAATCTTCGTTCTGAAAAGAGACTTCCAGGGGCTCATTCCCGAGGTGGGACCTGCACCCATCACACATTAATAGAATATCTTATCCATATTCCACCAAAGTGGGAGATGGGAACATTACTTTAATGATGTCATTTCACAATAACTCAGCCGAGCATATACAACTCATAAACCAAATGCGATACCATATGTAAGTTGGTGATAAAATCCACTAGGGGGAAGATACATATGTTGAACATGGCAACTCCAGACTCCCTTGAGAAGTCTCATGAGATGTACATGTGAGCCAGGTGGCCTAGGTGGGAAATACAATACATACAATACAATATACTTACCAATGTTAAGCTTTATGCCATAAAAATATTAGCAGCAATGGAGAAAGAAGTGGTCAGTTAAGAATAACTTTACGTGAAATGATAGTATGTTCAGAGTAAAATAAAAAATGGAGTAAACAGGAACCTAAACTTATACAAATAAATAGTTAAAGTGCATGCATTGGGCCAACTTTTCCTACCATAATTCCAAAAGTAGTAGACGATTCAGATTATGTTCGTTCAAATAGAAACTTTATACTTGATGCTAATTGGAAAAAAAAGTGATCAAAAAGTCATATCTATCCAAATATGGTACCAATAAAAACTACTCTTCAGCCTGAAAAAATTATACCCTCACTCAAAAAACAAAAAAGTTATTTATTGCAGAAAATGGTGCTGCAGTTTGGAGTTAAGAAATAGTGTTTTTATTTTTAAGAAGTACTAAAACATAATGAAAACCTTGCATACTTGGTATCACGGAATCATATCAACCTTCAAAATACAGATAACACATCAATTATACCAAAGAGTGAACATCATAAAAACAAACACCTGCAAACATGGGTAAGTACTTTTTCACATTTCACACCACTTTTGGGCGAGGAGGGGATTTGCAGTGCGTCATATAGTATAGTCAATGGTATTAGTGAAAAGTATATCTTGTCTGGCAAAAAGGAAGACTTTATATTTCTATGGAAAAATAAAAAAAATGTGACTTTTGAAAGACAGGGAGAAAAAAAATAAAGAGCTATGCTGTTAAGGCCATGTGGCAGGAAGGGGTTAACATGTGTCCCCCTATTATGATCCATTCTTGGTTTTGGCTTCAAAAACTGCATCTAACATGCTGAACGTTTGGATGCAGCCTTAAGCTTTATATAATAAAAAATATTAGAAGCAATTGTGAAAGAAGTGGTCAGTTAAAAGTAATTCAATATAAAATGATAGTATGTCCCGAGTAAAGGAACAAATGCATAAAACAGGAACCTAAGATTATACAAAACAATAATGAAAGTGTATGAATTGGGTCCACTTTTTACTACTATAATACCAAAATATTGTTTCTACCCCATCTTGATCTCGGGAAATTACCTCTGGTTAGTCACGCAAAGGCACGGATCTCTAACTAAATTTTTCACCTATAAAAACAGGGACCTAAAAAACGTTACAGCATACCTCTAATTATACAAATAACTTTCCATAAACCAACATTACAACCACCAGTAGAAACCATGGTAATATATCTTCTTGGAGAAAAATGCTTTCCTCTTTACTCCCAGCCTCAAACCTCACCCACTCCCTTCATTACCGAGTGATCAAGGCAGTGCCAATATCCCTGTAAATAAATTGGTCTTGTCACACAAAATAGCCAGTAAAATTTTTCGTCCCTGCAGTTGAGCTTAGTGCCTATAACATCCTAAAGGCTGTGCTGAGATGTTTAACTTTTCAGATGCAGTTTTTGAAGCTAAACCTAAGAACAGATTTAAAATTAGCAGAGGTCTCAGTCTTTCCTTAATATGTGTCCTCCAGTTATGATAATTCCGGGTTTTGGTTTAAAAAATCTGCTCAAAAAAAAGCTGAATTTTGAACGCACCCAGAAGAATACTGAATTCATGATAATTAACATTATTAAAATTCAAACAGCTGGGAAAATCAACAAATGCTTTCCCGGCCATCTCTAAAAGCAATTCCTTTTGTAATGATTTTAAAAAATTTTCCCCCTTTGGGGTTTTACATTTTAAAATAGCTTTTAAAAGAATAAAGCAGTTATTACTTTCCCTAAGATTGTAAAACCAAAACACCTGGGAGGTTTACGTTTTATATCTCTGGCAATGCTAATTATTCTCTTAGGGCCTAATTAGGCAAACCCATATTTGACTTTTTAACAAGCTTTTACCTATATTACAACTGAATTAACAAACAGCAAGAATTGTGATCACATAAAGTTTATCTCCTGCTCAGGTAGTTTCAAGCATTTATTTTGTTGAATGTACAGCTGAGCAGAGGCTGAGCAAATGTACCTATGAACCAACATAACAACCATGATTGTAATATATAATGATCAAAATGAATAGACAAAAAAATACGAAAATGGGAAATAAATTCATTAATTCACTAGTCTGTTAAAAATCACATGTAAAACCTTAACCCCTTGCCAACATTGGACGTATATTTATGTCCACTTCATATGTAACAGATAGCAGCCTTTACCTGGACCTGCCACTAGAAGCTGGAGATAACTCTGATCCCCGCCTTTTATCCCTTTTTTTGCGTTTAAAAAGCAACTACACATCAAAGGGAATTAAAGACAGGGTGGAATTAAATATTGTCAGGTAGTCAAGGCTTTTGAAGGGCCTTTAAAGCTACCTCTAACGCTCCATGCTCACTAAAAAGCAAATAAACAAAGACTCATTTTTACACGTTCACAATATATTGTAATTAGGTACTAAAGAGGACTAAGGGTGCTTTCACCATGCTTTTTGTGCAGTTTTTTAAACTGGCTCAATTAAAAACTGCTTTTTCCCAAACAAGTTTTATCACTTACCGTAATCTGAGTATAACCGACCCGAGTATAAGCAGCACCTATTTTGAAACAAAAACCAAGAAAGCTTATTGTCAGTATAAGCCTAGGGAGAAAAAGAGGCGGCACTGAAAATTTTTTAAAAAATAAAAAATAGATACCAATAAAATTACATGGGCAGTTTAATGCCCCCCATAAAAAGGTTATGGGCATTTTAATGCCCCCATAAGGCAATATGGCTGGTTTAGACATTTTTAATTTCCCCCAAAGCGGGTTAAATGCATTTAATGCCCCCCATAGGCGTAAGGCTGTATGGGCATTTTAAAAATGTCCCCATAGCAATTAAGACGGTTGGGTTTTTATGGCAGATGGGCCCCCCAGATAGGTTTAGGAGCTTATAGGCGGGTATGGGGTCGTTATAGGAGGTATAGGTCCCCCTGGGCGGGTAAAGGCAGTATGTCCCCCTGGGTGGGTTTAGAGTATAGGTTTCCCCCTAGGCACTATGGGGGTATAAGTCCCCCTTTTGGCGGGCTATGGGAAGGTAAGTCCCCCTAAGCGGTTTAGGGTTAGGAGGTTTTAAAACAAAAAAACCCCACTTACCCCTCCCGCTGCACGCCCCCCACGCGCTCTCCTCCATCTTTCGGCACAAGGGGGTGGTTCCAGGCCGTGCACGCAGTGTGATGACACACCCCTTTTTGTCCCGGAAACGCGCCGCCATCCCTGTGGACACGAGCACTCGCTCTTGCTCCGCGTGGAAATCTCTTCATTTGTATGCCCCCGGAGGATCGCATACAAGTGAAGGATAGCCACAGCGCCTGGGCCACCGCAGTGCCTGGATCTGTCCTTACCGACCTTCATTTGTATGGTCCCGAGGGAGCCCCATATAGCTGAAGCGTCCCTTCGGCACCCGGCCATCGCAGCTTCGAGTCCGCAGGACTCGATTAAGCGAGGGGAATTTTTTCAGCACATTTTTCGTGTGGAAAACTGGGTTTACTTGAGTATATACGGTACTTAGATTTTTTGGGAAAGTGAGTAAGCTTATGTTTTGAAAATCCCAAGACTTCAAACACAGTCATCGTTTATTACTTAAAAAAAACCTTTTCGAAAAATTTGACAACTGATGAAGGGCTGGAAAATAAAGCCAGTTTAATTGGAGCACAGTTATAACTTACCAAAACTGTGCTGCGTAAAAACCCCCTTTGGCCGTTTCACACGGCTTATTCCCGACGGATTTTGCCCCGTTTTGAGCGCACAAATCCCCGTAAAAAAGGGGCGGGGCAGGGGGGGGGCCGAGCGCGGGGGGCGCCGCTCCTGGCCCCATAACAATGCATTGTTTTACGGCGCGTCCGCGGGCCCTAAAATAATGTGCATGTCCCCTTTCCCCCCCGCGGGGGATTCGCCGAGCGGGGGGGAGCGACGGATTTTCCCCCTGTTCTAATGAGAGCAGTGGATTACCGTAATTCTCCACGGATTGGGGCCGTACTGAAGGCAAATCCGGCGCGCAGTACGGCGCCAATACGCGGCAGAATAAGCCGGTGAACAAGGCCAAAAAGGGCTTTCACATGGTGCTTTTTGGGGGGTTTTTTTATGCTTTTCAATGCATTTTTTTGTGCAGGAAGGTACAGAATTAATGCTGTACATTCGCACAAAATCGTGGCAAAAATCGCAGTAATTACTCAATTTTTTCCCCGAAAATTTTCCGCATTTTTTTCCGCATTGGTGGGGGCAGTAATGTACGCATTAATTGTGTACCTCCCGCACAAAAAAAGCATTGAAAAAACCCTCAAAAATGCACCAAAAGCACGGTGTGAAAGCACCCTTGGGGGTTTCCGCCACGCAGTTTTTGGGACAGTTAAACTGTGCTCCAATTTAAATTTTTCCCTTTTTTACCATCCAGCTTCTTTCAGTTTTTAAATTGTTCCGAAAGGGGTTTTATGTAAGTAATTTAAATTTGTTTTTTGAATTTTATGGATCAATCACACTAAATTGATTCTACTTTCCAAACGTTGACTGTGAAAGAAGCTTGCTGGTAATAATGCATTTTAATTGGATCGCAGTTAAAACTGCATCAAAACTGCGCTGTGAAAGCTCGCTAAAAGAATAAGAACGAAACAAGTTTTGAAATTATATAAAAATAAAAGCTTGAATCCCCCTCTTTTACCATAGTACGTATAAAAAAAGTTGATCAAAACTACTATCGCCACATTCGTAAAAGTCAATTTTTTTTAAAGCATACTGTTATTTAAACTGTACGTTGAACACCCTTAAAGAAAAAAATACCCAACATCAATATTTTTGTTTTTTTTCGCATTCCAAAAAATGGAATAAAAAGTGATGAAAAACTCAAACATATTCCAAAATGGTATTAATGAAAAAAATGAAAGCTCACTCAAAAACAGTGCTGCAGCGCACATTTTTAAAAAAGTTATTCTTTCTTAAACATACTGAAATTCTAGCAAAAACTCCAAAAATTAACCCTTTCATCCCCAAAGAATGCACAATTGTGTTTTTTTTCCACATCCCACCCCACATTTCTCCAGAGCATTATGTTATATAATCAATGGTATCATTAAAAAATACATTTTGTCCCTCAAAAAACAAACCCTCATACATCTATTTAGAAGAAAAATTGAAAAGTGATGGCGGAGGGAAGGGGAGGGACTGGGTTAAAATGACTGACTATTTTTTTTTAACAACTATTAAAAATTAATTAAAGCATATTTCTTTTTTATGATTGTATATTTTGTTACTTTATATCTTAATTTATTTAACCTAATAAGGGGTTCAGCATCTTGTATGTGCTCCGGCTACAGCTGATTTGCTTTATGATAGGGAGCTAAGATATAAGAAAACAAAGTAAAAAGAGTCTCTGACTTCAGTTTGAAAGTGTTGTGGGCATGCTTTCTGATGTGCAGCAGTCACTGTGCAGGGGGAAGGAAAAGAGTCATTGATCCTGTATCAGTCACCTCAAGCTTTAAAAGGATGCTTTCACAAGGTGCGGTTTTTCACTTGCAGTACTACACAGCAATTAAAATGCTTTTGTTACCAGCAATCTCCTTTCAGTTATCTAAACTGTTTGGAAAGGTTTAACAAGTGAGTAATCAATGATTACAATGATTGTGTTTGAAGTCTTGTGGATTCTAAGGGTGTTTTCACACAGCGCAGTTTTGGTCTAGTTTTCACTGCGCTCCAATTCAACTGCTTTTATTACCAGCAACCCTAAACACAGTAGTTGATTATTCACTTGTAACACCTTTTCAAACCCTTTAGATAACTGAAAGAAACTTGCTGGTAATAAAGGCAGTTTTATTTCTCTGCAAGTGAAAAAACGCACTAAAACCTCGTCGTGTGGAAGCACCCTTATAGAGATGCTGCTTTTTCTTGTGTTGCTGCACTTTCCTAATAATGGAATGACTCCTGACTATGGGTACAAAGCACATGCTTCAAAGTCATCTCTTCAAAATAAAAAGTGTTAGCAAGGGCTCAGTGGCCAGTGTAAAAACTGCAAGATTTCCACATAACTATTAGATAATGAGAAAAAATACCAGATAAAAATAAATATATGTTTAATATAAAAACTAACGAAAAAAAATAGAAGAAAGCAGTACATCAATGAAACATGAAAAAAGAATGAAAAATATGGTTAAGGGTGCAAGCGAAGCCAAACTGTGTACTGTAGTCCAAACTGAAAGGGAATTTTTATGAGGCTCTTTCACAGAGCCTGCTTTTACATCCACCTTTAGGCTGCTACTTCTAGTTCAGGCTGTGAATGGCACATCAGCTCTGCTATTCCTAGCTGAGTGTGTTAGAGGGACATTAGTAATGGAAGGGCTTAAAAAGCAGTCCACAAAGGTAAAGAGCTCTAAGGGGTTAAAGCCTGTACTGCTGATAAGACACAACAGGGAGTGTTGTCACCAAACCGACCATCCCCACCACTGTTGCTAGAGCAGAGAGAGATGTTTGGTAATTTAGGGAAGCTTGTTTAAGCAAGTAGGAGAAAAAAAAAACAGTTCTAGCTCTGAAGGGAAGCAAAACTAGAACAGCCATGTATTTTGTAATAAACTTGAATTACCTTTGCCTACATGTTTAAAGCTTATCAATGTGGTAAGAAAACTTTTATATTGAAGGAACATCGAAGTACTCAAAAACATGGTAGTCAACATCATGTGTCATTTTGGTTCTGTCCTGGCTTGATAAAGGTTCTGGTTACAGCCAAAAAGTCACACAGTCTCTAAGTTCCTCGTAACACACTTATGCCCATTTGGGCTACATTATATACAATTTGAAGACCATTAATTTCATATAGTAGCACGATCCCGAGGAGATATAGAGCTGCCAGCACAAGGTGCAGTGACACAACATTTGGAAAGAAACTCTTTTTTTGTCAAGCATGGCAGACAGGTCTCCGGAGCTTCTTTTTAAACACTGTCATGTAATCCCTTTCGGACATATTGGATGCAGCTAATTAGGTTAAATAACCCGCCCCTGCCATATCAAGAAATGCTTTTAAACTGCCAGTACCATGTCTGTGACTATATATACTTAAGTACATTTGGGCTTGGAGGGGGCTTGTTGACGCATGGTCTCGTTCACACTAATAATAAGGTTGGCTTTATTAGTTAAAGCCAAAAAGTCACAGTTGACATAATGAAATAAAAAAACTTGTAATGGCCACCATATTTTGAAGTGGTGCAATTTACCTTCAAAAATATAAAAACTAGCAAAAACAATGGATAGCTATGACAGAAAACTTTCCAAAAGGTTTTCACCTTTTAACAATTTCATTTTCTTAGAAAGTTATTAGAAATTAGACTGATCACATGGTATTCCACTAAGGGTACCCTCAATGGTCAGGTGTAATCTGGGGCCCAATCTGGCAGTAAGTGTTGATTATTTCTTCAGAATCACCACAGAGAGATTGACATTATTTGGTGCCTAGTAGGGTATGCCCACAGGACGAGTAAAATTTACTTGTCATATATTGCCATTGGACGTATTTCATATGTTATTGCATGTGGATTTAGGGTTGTTTTTTTTTATTCGAGGTTAACAGTCAGAAACTAGTCCCATTTATTTCTATGTGGTTTTGGATGTGGATCCACATTAAGAATGACATATAAATGTTTGGGCCGCGTTTTAGTTTAGGTTTTTAGCCATCCCCATTGACATGCATAGTAAAGTTACACACGTTTTCCGCGTGGAATATGACCAAAGAATGAACATATTCTAGGCTTTTTTACGGCAAATAAATGATCACTGAAAATACGTGTTGAATAGTGTTGAACGATTAAATAAAAAAAAGTTGAAATCTCCCAGATTTTCACTAAAATCTTGGTTCCGCGATGAAGAGATTATTTTCCTGAAAATCTTATTAATAATTGCCATTGCAGATTCCAATCGCGCCATTTTGGGAGCTTCCTGTAATTTTGGTGGCCAGCCAATCAGCGCAGAGCACAGGAGGGTGAAGAACATCACCAGTGGGGTGTGTAAGGATCTCATTGACAGCAGCATTAGCTTCCACACAGCGAACAGAGCAGCTGTTTCCCTGCTCAGCTTTTTTCAAAGCTAGTAGAGACTATTTCTCATTGTTTTACTACTGAAAAGGGTCCTTAATAGATTAGTTAGCTTAAGATACAGCAAGATTATTGAATTCTAGTTAGTATTAGTTAGAGATTTGGAAACAGCGATATGTTAAAAATAGGTGTCACGGGTGTCCCTGCAACCCCCGTGTCGGGTAGCAGGCATGCCCGCACACCAGCTGCATCCCCCGCTGCGAGCAGCGCCGCGTCCCGACCCTCGCAGCTCCCTTTACTTACCTCGTCGCGCTCCTGCTGTGCTTCGGGCGTGTGTCTCTGCTGCCGGCTGGATGCACACTCACCCCCTAGCGGACGGGCGCGGCGCTGTAGCTCAATGTAAAGGGTCAGCGCGCCGGTGATTGGTTTCACTGGGCGCTGACCCTATTTAAGTCCTGCCCTTTCCTTACTGCCTTGCCGAATCGATAGTGCCCTGTGCCTAGAAAGGAAGTGTTTCGAAGTATCTTGTTTGTCTACGGTGTACCGTACCTCCTGCCTCCTTCCCTTGACCACGAACCATTGCCGCCTGTCCTGACATTCTGTCTGTCCCCGACTACAAACCATTGCCGCCTGTCCTGACCTTCTGCCTGTCCCCGACTACGAGCCTGCTTCACGATTCTGTACCGCGCAACACCTCGGCCGCCACCGCAAGCAAGTCACGTCAGGGGTAGCGAGATGGTTGCAATCCGCCGCAGCAAGTCCATCCCGCTTTGTGGCGGGCTCTGGTGAAAACTGGACCTACTTAGACTCCGCTCCCTGGCGTGGCTTTCACCATCGCTTGCGGTGGTCCAGAGGATCCACTACCACATCCGTTACAGTTCGATTCGGCCATGGATCCCGCCAAGGTGCCTCTACCAAGTGTCTCTGACATCACCACCATCGTGGCCCATCAATCGAAGCAGATCGCTCAGCAAGCGCAGCAGCTTAACCAGCTGTCTTCTATGATGCAGCAGCTCCTCGCTACTCAGCAGCAGCAGTTGGCTGCCGTGGCTCCTTCTGTGGCAGCCGCTTCGGGGATGTCCGCTGGCCCTAAACTCCAGTTGTCTATGCCGACAAAGTTTGACGGGGACCCAAAGGCCTGCAGGGGCTTCATCACCCAGTGTTCCCTCCACGTGGAACTTATGGCAGAACAATTCCCGTCGTAAAGGTGGCCTTCGTGGTCAGTCTCCTCTCCGGGAAAGCCCTGGCCTGGGCGACTCCACTCTGAGACCGAGGCGGTCCAGTCACTGCTGATCTTGTAACATTCCTGCAGGAGTTCCACAATGTCTTCGAAGAGCCTGCCCGCGCTTCGTCTGCCGAGACTGCATTGCTGAATCTACAGCAAGGGAACTCCTCTGTAGGTGACTACGCCATGCAATTCCACACACGAACTTCGGAGTTGGCTTGAAACAATGCCGCATTGTGCGCCACGTTCGAGAAGGGCCTCTACTGCCAGATTAAGGATGCCCTCTCCAGCCGGGACCCTCCGTCTTCGTTAAGTGAGCTCATTCATCTGGCGACCCGTATAGATATCCGCTTTTCGGAGAGACGGGAAGAGCTCCAACAAGAGCGTGATCCGGTCCGAACACGTCATCTGCCCCGCCTTGCATCGGTGTTCCTTCGGCCTCCACTGCCTCCTTCACAACCAACCATGGAAGAGGAAATGCAAGTGGACATAGCCCACCTGTCTCCGCAAGAACTGAATCGACGACGTGAGGGGAATCTGTGCCTCTATTGCGGCAGCCCTGAACATCTCCTCAGGGGTTTCCCTCTCTGTCCTCTACGTCCGGGACACGCACGCTCCTAGGCTTTATGTGAGAGGCATCCATAGGTGTGAACAACCCCTCTCCACGGCTCTTGCTGCCAGTTCTGGTCACAACCAGTTCCGGGATCTCGTTTCAAGTTGCTGCCTTCCTGGATTCTGGTTCCGCCGGGACTTTTATGGACGCTCCGTTGGTGGCCCAGTAGCGTCTCTCGGTGGTTCGCGTCGACCAACCCTGGGTCATCATGTCTGTCACTGGTGAGCTTCTGAACAATCCCATCCTCTTTCGCCATCCTCCAGTTTCCACGACCTGTTGGTCTCCGCGCCATACAACGCTTCTTGGGATTCGCCAACTATTACAGGCAATTTATCCCACATTTCTCGACGTTGGTGGCGCCGATTGTGGCTCTCACCAAGAAACATGCCAACCCGAAATTGTGGCCTCCAGCCGCCGAAGAAGCTTTTTCCAAGTTAACGGCCGCCTTTGCCTCGGCACCTGTTCTATCCCGGCCTGATACAGACAACCCATTCTTTCTGGAGGTCAATGACTCGTCCGTGGGGGCTGGATCGGTTCTCATCCAAAAGGGCCCTAGGAGCAAGACTCGGACCTGCGTTTTTTTTTTTCCAGGACCTTCTCGCCCGCTGAAAGAAACTACACCATCGGGGACCGGGAGCTTCTGGCCATCAAGCTTGCTTTAGAAGAATGGCGCCACCTCCTGGAGGGGGCTCGGCATCCTGTAAACATCTTTACCGATCATAAGAACCTTCTTTACCTTCAAACAGCGAAAAAGTCTGAACCCACGCCAAGCCAGGTGGTCGCTGTTTTTCTCTCGTTTTAATTTTGTTATCCATTTCCGTCCGGCGGAAAAGAATATCAAAGCCGACGCCCTTTCCCGTGCCTCAGATGTTAGTGATGAGCAAGAGGTTACTCCCCGGCACATTGTACCCCCTGAATGCTTAATATCTATGGCTCCTCTAAACCTCCAACGGGTAGCCCTCAGCAAGACGTACGTATGTGCGTCCTGCGCTCCGGAAAAGGGTGCGGAGCTGGGGCCATTCTTCTCGCATAGCCGGTCACCCAGGGGTTCGAAAGTCTCATTCCCTGATTGCCCGTTTTTATTGGTGGCCGGAGTTGGCCAATTATGTGAAAGAATTTGTGGAAGCTTGTACCACCTGTGCTTGTAATAAAGCCCCTCGACTCAAGCCGGCAGGGCTGTTACAACCTCTGCCAGTTCCTAGCAGTCTGTGGATTCAAATCGCTATGGACTTTATCATCGACTTACCTCCCTCTGCCGGTAATACGGTTATTTGGGTGGTCACGGACAGATTCTCCAAGATGGCACACTTTGTTCCACTGCCCGGCCTCCCTTCCGCTCCATGGCTAGCCAATTTATTCTTTCAACATATTTTCCGGCTGAATGGACTTCCACAGCATATCGTTTCTGACCGGGGAGTCCACCTTGTCTCAAAGTTTTGGCGGGGCCTCTGCGCGCAATTACAAGTCAAACTGGACTTTTCCTCTGCATTTTTCGTGGTCTTTGGTCGGCACCCCCGTCCGCCCCTTCCGCTGCCCTCCTCCTCCTCCGATGTACCTGCGGTAGACAGTCTCGTCCGTGATTTATCCGTCATATGGGACAAGACATGTCAATCGCTGCTCCAGGCCTCTGCCCGCATGAAAGTTCAGGCAGACAAGAAAAGGAGACCTCCTCAGTCCTTTGCCCTGGGAGATAAGGTGTGGTTGTCTGCCCGGTATGTCCACCTCAAAATGCCTAGCCTTAAGCTTGGTCCCCTGTTTCTAGGTCCATTTCAAGTCCTGAGGCGCATCAATCCTGTGGCCTACAATCCTGTGGGCTCCCTCCCACTATGCGCATCCCAAACTCCTTCCACGTCTCCCTGCTTAAACCAGTCATCCTTAATCGGTTCTCACGGTCTGTAACTCCTCCGTCTCCCGTAGCTGACTCCACCAATGTTTTTTCGGTTAAGGAGATCTTGGCCATGAAGACGGTTAGGGGGAGACGATTTTTCTTGGTCGGAGGGGGTTTGGGCCAGAGGAAAGATCGTGGGAGCTGGAGGAGGACATCCTGGACCGGTCCCTCCTAAAGAGGTTTCTGCAGACTAGAAAGAGGGAGAGGCCAAAGGGGGCGGGGGGGGTAATGTCACGGGTGTCCCTAAGACCCCCGTGTTGGGTCGCAGGCACACCCACACCCCAGCTGCATCCCCCACTGCGAGCAGTGCCGCGTCCCGACCCTCAGGCTGCAGGCGTGCTCGCACCTCCCTTCACTTACCTCGCCGCGCTCCTGCTATGTGTCTCTGCTGCCGGACGCGCGCTCACCCCCTAGCGGGCGCGCGCGGCGCTACAGCTCAATTTAACCCCTTAAGGACCCTAGACGTATGAGTACGTCCCAGGGTCTATAAGGGGCTTTGCAGGGGGATCGGCGCTAACACCCTGCCGTTACAGCGCGAGCGGGCAGCGTCGCCCGCCCGCGCTGTTTAACCCGTCAGACACCGCGGCAGCGATGGCCGCAGCGCCTGAGTGAATTAAGATCGGTGCCCCGCAGCGATCTTGAGGGTGATCGCCATCCCCGCAGCATAGCTGCAGGGAACCGACCCCCAGACATGGCAGCGGGGAATCTTGGGAAGGCTCCTGTCACTTCCATGTCCTGGTTTGCCCCACTTCCGTCCGTAGACAGGAAGTGGGGAAACCGCCATCAAGGTACAGTCTAATGCATTGACAATCGCGCCTCATCGTGGTCAAGCACCATAGGTGGCTTCAATGTTAAAAAAACAAAAAAGTTTTACAGTACAAAAAACAAAGTATTAAAAGTTCAAATCACCCCCCTTTCCCCATTTTACAAATAAAAACAATAAAACAATAAAAAAGTTACACATATTTGGTATCGCCGCGTCCGAAAAAGTCCGATCTATAAAAATATGACATCATTTATCCCATACGCTTAACACCTTAGAATTAAAAAAAATTCCAAATGCCAACATTGCGCTTTTTGGTCATTTTAACGTCACTTAAAAAAATGGTAAAAGCGAT